>JAPYYV010003374.1:0-18478 GCA_030522625.1 Copidosoma aretas
TGTTTTTTGAGGTTAAAAAAAAATTCTGACGTGCTGGAGCAATTTGGACACCGGAATCGGATTCAGCACCTCGAAATACATATAGTATGTATATTCGCTAATAGGTACCCTGACTTTTTTTTTTTTTTTTGGTCCTGTGTTATCTGTAAGTCGTAAAAACGATCAATTAAATGTAATATAATACACAAGGTAACTTTATGTGACAGTTGTAAGTTTGGAGTGTAAAAAAAATTTTGTTTAAACAATTATTTGTACTTATAAATCGAGGACGAAATAACAGATTTAGGCAAGATTAAGAAATTAATATGCCTTACGGGCGTATGCAGTTTAAAACCCATTTCATCAACATTAATATATTTCTACATGTGCACTTTGAAAATTCAATTATGGCAAGATATTTCTTATACAGATTTCCATTGAGTGCGCGTGCACTTATTTTTCGTTCTTTTCTTTCGACTATGATACACGTTATTACAATTCTTCGCCTCCCGCCCTAATTGGAGCACATGTTCGGAATCCTTCCGAGTTCTGGCAAAATTAAAAAGCATTTTTTCTTATATTCTAAAACTTATAATACTGTGTTTCTTCTCACGTTTCTGTATATTGCGGCATTTTCTAGGTACGTCTACAATAATTTTTTGTTTAACATTAGTGCAAGCATCAGCGTACTTGGCTTAAGCTGATAACCTACAAAAATGCTTTTTGATGGTTTGTTCAACAGAAAACACAATCAGTGATGAAGAACTAAACGTACAATTAGAAGTTTTATCTGATACCACGTATTTGACGACGGAAAAATAATGTGCTGAAATTGACAATTCCGTTTTTAGGTAGGAATTACTTCCTTTTGATACACATCGTACGCAATGTTGCTAATTAATCATTTTTAATTACATTTACAAGAGATTTTGATTTTGATTACAAACTACTTTTCAGTCTACTTTTCAGTTTTACACTATTTTTAAATATTTTTTTTTCAAAAATGATATTTTAAGAAAGATAAATTTATCAGGAGTACATTTATATCTTTGTATTTCAGTTAATCAAGTATGGAAAAATCTAGTTGTGTTATTTGTGACAAGGCTTGCGAAAAGGATGCAGTTCTACTTCAGGAACAAGGTATACGAACGTTAGTTGCCTGTAGCATACAACGATTTGACAACAAATACCGGACATTTGAGAAAATGACGTCAGCTACTGTTCATAGCAGTTGTTGGAGAAATCATAACAAGCAAAGCTCCATTGATGCGGCGTGTCGATCAATACGTCGAAAATCTGAGGAGGGTAAGAAAATTATTAAATCAGCAAAGGACTTTGATTTTCAGACTTGTTGTTTTATATGTGGTATTAGTTGCTCTCATGAAAGCAAAAATATTGTACGTGCAGTTTCAAATGATAATAGGAGAATAAATATCATTCAACTAATTAAGGACAAAAAACAAAATAGTACTACAGCCAAAACTATTATGGCTAGATTGAATAGTGTCGATGATTTAGTCAAAGTGAAAGCGATTTATCATGCCAATTGTATAGCTACATTTTATTCTACTTATTCTTCTTCAACCGATGGACGTCCGGCAAATCGAAACACTACAGATTTCATAGGTAATGTTAAACAGCATATTGACACCAATGCAAGCGAATGTTAATTTTCCATCAATGAAATCAAAGCTGGGTATACAGGCGACCTTCCAGACTTCGCTACGATTACAAAAAAATTAAAAGCACATTACCTTGACAAAATTGTGTGCCACGTCATAAAAAAAGATTTAAAAATATTTTTTATAAATTGCTCAGGTGACAAAGTTTGTGAAGACTGGTATAAAAACAGATGTAAAAATAATATTGATGAACAACGTAGAATTGTTGAGACGGCAGCTCAAATAGTTTTACAGAATATTCGTTCGCAATATTATGACGTTCTGAATTACAAAATTCCAGATTTGAACGAAGACAATATTTGTAAGGATATACCAGACACTTTAAAAACTTTTCTTGATATCGTAATAAAGTCTGATAAAGTTAAGAGTAGAAGCAATCAGTTAAAGTTGGATAAAAAAGTAGCAACGTTGTCCCACAGCATTGTATCATCAGTTCGGCCACGATCATTTTTTTCACCTATTTTGTTAGGCTTATCTTCAATCATGCATAAAAAATATGCTTCTAAAGGATTAATCAACTTCTCGTCCAATTTGGGATTGTGCTTTTCTTACAAGGAGACACTGCGTTTTGAAGCATCTATTGTTCAAGATCCTTTTAATCACAGTTGGTCGAAAGATGCATATATTTAATTCGTCTACGACAATGCCGACCACAACACGTGCACCATCGACGGAAAAAATACTTTTCACGCCATGGGCGGTATTATGATTGTAACTCCAACATCGTCAGTTATTTCCAAAAAAACGATTGCTCGTTTAAAAATAATTCCACCTTCAGAGGATATAGGAAATGTAGGTTTCGTAGAACTACGTCATTTAAAAAAAAAGGTTCTGAAGGCTTAAAAGCAATTACTATTGAAAACATTTTAGATGACAATCGTAAAGATTTGTATAAAACTTCTATGTATGATTTCATCTGGTTACTTTCCAAATCTTCTCATAAAAACAGCGCCGGTTGGAATGGGCTTATGTGCATTCAAACTTCAGTACGTCGAAAATTATCCCTTTACCGTTTGTTAACAATCCACCGAGTAATTATGAAACGGTTCTTACTGTCTTACCACAGGCAGCTGAGTATGCCAAAAACCATCAACAAAAACATTGCTGCGTAACCTTTGATCAGCCGCTATGGCTAAAAGCTCGTGAAATCATTCCATCTGTAGATGTGAATAATGATCCACATAATTTATCTTCAATAATCGTTAGACTTGGGGGATTTCACTTAATAATGTTGTTCATTGGCGCCGTAGGGTTCATTATGGATGGAAGTGGACTCAAAGAAGCTCTCAGTACCATATATGCCGAAAAAACTGCTGATAAAGCACTTTCGTGGCATGCGTATGCACGAGCCATACGAGAGCACTTTCTTGTACAACTTGCATTGTCTAAGATCATTTTTTCATCAATCAATTTTACGGATACTAAGTAAGCGCAAATGGATGCTCTTCTTCTTACATTGGGAACAGATAATTTTAAGCACGAAATGAATGGAGACGAGTATCGGTCATTGAGAAATAAATTCATACAACAGCTTAAATTTTTTAAAACGAAAGCGCCCACCTCTTAACTTTGGATTCAGTACTGGGAAATGATTTATGTTATTAAAGATTTTATAAAAGCAAAGCGTTCAGGGAACTGGGATTTACGCTTGCAGTGTGTAGAAAAAATGCTTCCCTTCTTTCATGCAAGTGGCCATTTCTTGTACGCAAAATGCGCACACCTTTATCTTCAAGACATGAGAAAGCTGCAAGCTTCTATGGAACCTGATGAATTTGCACGATTGACGGTTGAAGGTTTTTTTACTATTAGACGCACCCATAAGTTCTGGTCTGGAGTTTGGGCCGATATGACAATCGAATAAGTACTGTTGAGGGCTATTAAAACCCAGGGTGGGCTGACGCACGGTCGAGGGTGGGCTGAAAGCGTTCTGGCAAAATTTATTTTGACCATGATTATTCTCGTAGAATTTTGCAACGAAATGAAAGACTTTTGCAATGTATCCTTCACAACATCAGATCAGCATGTTGATTCCAAAGAGTACAGAATCACTAGGGATACCGCTGATATCGACATTATATCGAAATTTTTTGACAAATACAACCCATTCCCTGAAACTACAAACATTATGTCCATTTACTCTGGAATCATTGGAGATGGAAAACTTAACTGCTATAAAGCCTACGAAGAAGGAGAAAAATCTTTGAAAATGGTGATAGGAAATAGCTTTAGGAGTGTTAAATTTCAGAGAAAAAATAAAATATTATCCCTAAAAACAGTACAATCGTCTGTAAAATTAAATGACGAAACGGTAGCCATTATTTCACTATTACCCTTTCAAAGAATTTCTTTGAATATTAGCAGCAAAGATGATATAAAAAAGTACTTGGAGTATGAGCTAGCTCCATTTCCATTGTCATTGTTTACAGAACACGGCCTAAGAAAAAATGTTAAATCGCAGTTGTATGATAAATTTACTACTATTGATGCACTGCCGATCTCGCCTAGTATTATACACGTTGTTGATGGTGGATTTATGCTACATAAAGGAGCTTGGCAGAAAAATGACACGATCGATGAAATTGTCATGAAGTCTTTGCATTACATACAGACCCACTACGCGGCACACTGTTGCGTTGTTTTTGATGGATATCCAGAAGCTGAGAATACTGCTAATAAACCACTACCCGTAAATACTACAACAGCAACATCAAAGAGCACAAAGAAAGGTGAACGTTTGCGCAGAAAAGCTAGAGAGAGAATTCCTAATTTTAAGTACAAAAATTTAATTCACTCCAGATAAATTTTTGTATAATGAAGTAAATAAGAAAAAACTAATAGAAACATTAATAGAACGATTCGAATCTGATAAAATTATTTGTGAACAAGCAGAAGAAGATGCTGATGCACTAATTATTAACACAGCCATTGAAGTAGCTAAAGATCCTACGAAAATCGTAGTAATTGTTGCTTAGGACATCAATCTTCTAGTTCTTTTAAATAAATTAAATTCAAATTATTCTGATAAATATTTTCACAAACCAGGTAGCGGTAACACAAAAGATTCGTTTTACACATCAAACTGCTTTAAACATGAGCAAAACAAACATCTTGCAGCATTTTTTTACAGTATGTCTGGATATGACACGACTTTTAGTTTCGCTGGAAAAGGAAAAAAGACGATTGTAAAATTACTAATGGCTAACCAAAATTTATCAAAACTCGCAGAAATTTTTTATGACAAAAATGCAAATGAACAAACAATAGCTGAAAATGGATTACACCTAATAGCGTCTCCGTATGAATGTAAAAGAAAATATATTACTCTAAGTGAATTGAGGTTTGAAATGTATCACATTGCTATTGCAAGACGTTCGTTCAGCTTAGATAAACTACCACCAACCGAGGGAGCAGCAGAACAGCACTGTTACAGGGCTTATTATCAAATGCAAATGTGGCTAGGTAACAAACTAAATGCTACAGATTGGGGGTGGAAAGACCAATTATACGACATAATACCTAAATATACCAAGAAGAAATTATTTCCCAAAACTACTCAAATCTATCAGCTGCAGCTGTGAAACTGGTTGTGGTAGTAGGAGATGTAGTTGTCGAATCCATGGAATAAAATGCTCCATTTTATGTAGTAATTATTGGCCTCGAGCGCAATTTTGAAACAGCGCCGCCTACACGAGCAACTTGGGAACGATTGGTTTTGACTAGAAGAGGACAGTACTATGAATTAGTCTCCTTGCACTTGCAGAGAAGCGACTTTGAGGCTTGGCCATCTGGTGAATGAAGTGGAAGCATATGCATAATAGTACTGTCGTCTTCTAATCATAACCAATCGTTCTCAAATCCCTCGACTGGGGGCGCTGTTTCGGAATTGCGCTCGAGGCCAATACCGAGGCCGGCAATTGTAATTCTGAAATTCAAGCAATAGAAGACCTCATTGATTCGGAAGATATTTATGAAGAAGCAACGACAAATATACATACTAATATTCAAAATGAAGATTGCGATGAGCTGGAACTCTTTCACGGGGTCTAAGACGTTATCGAAGACTCTCAAGAGATAGGAAAAAGTATTGAGTCTAGGAATGAAGAACAGCTTTCCAAAAAAATAAGATATGAATGAATTTTTTTATTAATTCCGTTTTTGTACAATCATGCATAATAAAATATACGTAATAAAGTAATTTTTAATGTCCATGTCACTGTAACACGTAAATTTTTTAATTCTGCCTAAATATGTTATTTTGTCCTCGATTTATAAGTACAAATAATTGTTTAAACAAATTTTTTTCTACACTCCAAACTTAAAACTATCACATAAAGTTATCTTGTGTATTATATTACATTTAATTTATCATTTTTACGACTTACAAACAATTCACCCAAAGAACGATAACGAATAAGTAAAGTTTACGGAAAAATCGATATTCGAAAATCGATTTTTTTGGTTTTTGGCATTTTTATCGATCTTTTTCTGGGGTAACCATATAATTTTTTCATGCCATCTTATAGAAGAGGTTTTAACGAAAATAAAACTGTCCTGAAAATGTAAAGAATCGAAATATGGTCCATCAACTTTTTCGATTGAAAATTGGGCCTTTTTTTCCAATTAAATTCGTAAAAAAAAAAATTATTATTATTGCCTTGAAAAAAAATGGTAGCTATTTAAAACAGAAACATGTACATTTTCACTGAATTTCATCAACGTCAAATAATTTTTGCGACTGTTAAAAATAAATAACGGAAAAACCAGTTTTTAGCAATTTCTCCACCTTTTGAGGTTATGTCGAAAAAATGTTCAATACAAAAGGTATGGATTTTTTTCATACCTAAAACTTTGTTAATTAAACATTTTTCGATAGGTCAACTTTTGTCGGAAATCGTGAAGAACCGTGTTTCACCCCTAAAATACACATTTTCGCACCCTCACCCACTTTCCGATCATCTGTTGCGGTCCAATCGATTTTTCCATGTTTGCGTGTAATTTATCCTAATTTTTCCCGCCATCCCTATACTGCTAAGAATTTTTATGCTGCAAAAAATTATCGGCACCGATCTAAAAGTACATCTATATATTATACTACAGCATACAGTTGGTGGCCACGTTTGAGCGCGCTGGTCCACACCAGGGGTCCCCAAAAGTGATAGAATTACCGTCAGATCACCATGCTAAAAATTTTTTCTCATGGTAAGCTGACCGTAATTCCATCACTTCTGAGAGCGCTGGTCCACACTGTAATATGCATATGCAATACTAAGCACTGGCTATTTACATGTATGTAGCGGAATCCGAAGGCGAACGGTGCGACTCAGAGCGTCACCGAGAGCAGTATATGTACAGGTGTGTACGGGGGAATCCTTTAGGAAAAGAGAGACCACGTGACTATGTGGCAAAATTGTGACGGTTTTTAGAAAGTCGGTCTCCAAGCCGAGATCCAGGACGTCTCATAAAAAGCTTCGCTTTAAAAAATGTCATTGTATTAGGACGTTTCCACGAAGTCCATTCAGTGGTTTTGGAAAACATAATCAATCGTGTACTTCTATGAAAAATTATATGTAATCGGGTATGTGATTATTTATGTAACTAACAGGATTTGTTTTTTTCTTGCTCTTGCGTAAAGCCATATGTATACTCTTAGTTTTAAAAATTCAAAATTTCTGGCATCGTATAATACGATCCTACTCAACTTTTTGTACTTGTACAAAAAAATTATATGTTATCACCTACCTAAGTGAGGATGCAAATGTTAGGCTTTTGTATATTTCGTTTCAAGTGATTCGATATGTATACTCATAGTTCTTAAAAATGCATGTGTTTTTCTACCGATTAAGCTGAACTGTATTCCGTCGTTAAGATGAAGCACGTTGCACTATATCATTTGTTACCGTAGTTTGAGGTAGTTGTACTATCAATAAAAGCAAATCGGTGCTATGAAAATCGAGAGCCATATTTTCTATTACTTGTTGAGCTAAGTCGATTCATAACACCCTAGAGGTGTCTTTTTCTTTATTAATTAGAAAGATTTCTCATATTTTTCTCCTATCTCAACGCTTTAGTTAGGAAAGGGGTGCGTGATATACGTAAAATTCAGAATCCAGATTGGCTATAGAGAGAATTCGATAGTAGAACAAATACAGGGAAAGAAGGGGGGTTATTAGGCACAATAAAAATTTGCGGCAGCTGAAATGATCAGTTTTCGACAACTAGTCAATTTGTGAACACGTACTTCATACTCTTCGTATGCAGCCACTTACACACCGCGTTTTTTAGTTTCGATCATGGAGTACAAGACTATAAAAGTATTTAACGAGCAACCTCTTCGCAACTTTTTACTTCAGTCTGCATACGCGCTTAATAAGTCAAACAGTACGAGGGCCTTGATCGTTATCGAAAATAAAAATGAAAAACTTTACAAGCCTGTAGTCAAAATTGGCGGAAGCAGCTATCGACACATCACCCTGAATTTAAAAGATTGGCTCACACTGGTAAACATCGTAAACTCTATCACTGTGTATTATATAAAGGCTTTCAATCATAATTTCGGGTTCAATAGATAAGATTTTCATACAGACCCTGACATATACTCCGTTTCACCAACACTTAAAGAAATCAGGCTGTATCTGTCGAGGAAAGCAGACCATCTTTTCCGAGTATCGAGAAGGAGAAGAACCCACTCTTACCATCAACCACCAGTTTATAAAAAGAACAAGAAAATCAACAAAGAACCCTCTAATTTGTTGCCAAAATTTAGAGTAGGTCTTTCGTCAACGTGTACTAGAAACATGTATTCCACTATATTGAAGGGAAACTCCTCAGAGAAAGCAGTTGAGTGTATGCCAGACAGAGAGTAAATAGGCATACATGCTTAAAGTGTCCATGCCCCTTGAACCTGTTGTTTTAAAAGACGCACTTGTACTCAACAACACAGTCTCGTGCCAATTAAAGCTTTCCTCCTCCTACAACAATCAAAGGAATCAAAGTCGACCGCACGTACTCCCTAGAAACGCACAGTGGACTACAATGCCAAAATTTGTCTCAAAATAAGATAGATCTTGACACAAAGTCCGATTTACACGAGATTTTTTTATTTTTAAGGGTTTTAATAGTAGAAAAGAGCAATATTATTTTCAATGTTCCCGTGGCTCTTAAAAGGCGGTTAAAATCCCTCAAAGGCCCAAAAATGAAAAAAATCTTATTTCTAAAAAAAAAAAAAAATATTATCCACTCAAAATGTAACAAAAGTTATCTATAAGTTTTCCATGTTATAAAACCTACAATATATGTTTATTTTGGAAAATTCAAGATGAAAGTAGCAGTATTGCGACCGAAAAACCAAAATTTAGGGAAATTCAAATTTTTTTCATATAAATTAGGTCTGTACCTGAATATTAACAATAAAATTGGTAATAAAATTGTTTTCAATACAATACAGTTCAATTTCATAATGTCAATTTGCATAAAAAATGGCAACTTTGGCAAAGGGGCAGCTGATGTATATCTCCACAGCTCCTGCAACGTGAGTATCGAGTGATAAAACTCTTTCAGCAGAATAAAATAAAAGAAGTCGTATTAACATTAAAATAGCGGTAATAACAAAATGGTTGTTGCCAGTATATGGCAGCTACTGTATATCTTTAGGGCTCCCGCAATATAGGTGTTAAATAAAAGAACTCTCTGAGTAGAGCCAAATAAAATAAGTTGCGTTTCCATTGCCTTGATCTTGCAGCTATTATAAAATGATGGCCGTCACGAAATGCGGATTATAACCCTTTTCACGCGGGTATTAAATGGAAGGGCAATCGAAAAAAAATAAAATTGAATGCATTTAAGCTTATTTCATTAAAAATGGCAGCTGTCACAGAATGGCGGCTGATACATATCTTCCAATCTCCAGCAGCATGATTATCAAATAAAATGGCTCCTTTACTAGAATTTAATAAAATAGGCTGTACCGTTACAAGTTTATAACAAAGGCCAATATATATTATAAAATGGTGGCTGTCACAAAATGTTGAATTCATTATTTTCTCCTCAACCCCTATGTGATAGATTCTAAATAATAGGGTCTGACAAGTAGAATACGGCAAGTTGTGTGAAATTACTTGAATTGTATATAGCAGACGACAAAACACGGCAGATCATCTAGTTGTATAAAACTCGCATAATACCGGCATAAATAAATGTTGACAACGAAAAAATAAGATTATGTTGTATGGCATCAGATCATTTTAGATCTTTTATCGCCATTACTATTTATAAGTTATTTTCCAACAATTTATTTGGATTATAAATAGTTATTTGTAAGGACTTCGAAGGTATTATGAAGAAAATTCTGAGATATGGCTGATTACACACACACACACACACGCGCGCGCGCGCATACACACACATACACACGCACAGACGGACATTTTTGCCAGAGTACTTTACATCGATTCTAACTCCCAGGAAATGTATTCGTCAAATTCTCCAGAAAATCTGTAATTTGACGCCATCGTGTTGTTGTCGACGATAGACTTCGTCGACGAAATAAATGGATCGTGTGACACATTAATGTCTTCTTTTTTGCCAGCCCTCCCCTGCCTTCCACCCAAATTATGGCTCGTGTGATACCTATATTTTGCACACTGGAAAAAGTTGCAGGCGAAAATAGGATTATGAAAAAAAACCCTAAGATCGCTTTTTTAAAGAAAAAATACATCTTGATATTTTAATTGCATCTTAGTTCAGAATCATTGTAAAGCATTCTATGAAGAAGAAATCATAAATGCTTGGTAATAGCTGTAATTAAAGTCCAAGAAGAGTTAAAACGTTGAAACAAAAAAATGAAGTTGTCGACTCGTGTCATCAATATTATTCCTACTTATCATCATTATAAATATTATTTAAATTAGAAATACGTATATTATTTACATTAGAACTAAAATTTTATTGAAATATGAAATTTATTTTAATGAAAACAATTTTTCTTTCTATTTGAAAGCTGCACGCTCCCTTTACCTCTGCATGTTATTTTTTTTTATTTGGTAATGCTCTCAATTACTCTTAGGAAAACGTGAAAATTATTATAGAGTATTCAAGACTAAACATTTTAAGTAATAGACGTGTGGCATGATAAATTCATGCAGATTTCAACAAACACTTCTACTTCGAGCTCCAGTGAGACAGTAAAAGATCTAACTCTTCTAAATAAACAGTGTGAATAACTGATTTTTCCTCTTACTGTAGCATTTAATACACTTTTAATGATGATGAGAGGGAATGCATGAGTCCACAACTCCCATTTTTCCCGTTATTTTAAAATATTGTGATTTGATTATTGAACCACTACGCAGATAAGCTTACAATATAATAAAAGAATTTGTTTTAAAATTATTTGGAAAGCCTTAAAAAAAGCTTCAATTTGAGCCTAGGTAGAGTTACAAAGTTGTATACCAAAGTCAAAAATAATGGGCAGTTAAAGTTTTGATTTAAAATTTTGTGATTTTCAGCGATATCGAGATTTACTCATCTCAGAACTCAAATTTCAGTCGCTCATAACATTAGACTCCGACAACGTTTTCAACTCTTCCTGGGCCTAAATAGAAGCTATCTCTAAGCAATTTTGGTTGTCCTTTTACACAATGCATAAAATGATGTTGAGCGAAGATATAATTGAGATAGAGAATCAAATTTTTATTCGATAAAAGCAAACTTCGTGTTTCTCTATTCATTATCCTATTCTCACCTGTTACTTTTTCGCAGTGTAAAGATAATAGGTGTCATGTATAAAGAAGACCAAATAGAAAAGTCACAAGTGTGTCACACAATGTAATTTTTTTCGGCTGGGAGGTGTGCCAACACAATGATGCTAAAAGTGCAGATTTTTCAGAGTATTCGACATTTTTTTCATGCTATCTCAGCATGTGAGTATCCGATGATTACGAAGCTACCTCATAGAGAGTAAGCAAGAAAAATATTGTCGTTAGCACATAACGAGTTTGGAAATAATATCTTGAAAGACGTTGTTCATTATTAGTTTAATGGGATGATCCAATAACCAGGTTGATAAATTGATTCAACACATGTAGCACATCTAAAAAGTTGATTTTATTTGCTGAAGTAAGAAGGTACGTACTTCTAATGAATGCAGAAAATTCATAATTTTTTTAAAAATGACTTCAGAAAAACTGACACGATAACTTTTATCTCTCGAATGTAGAAAATTGCGAAAAACAAAATCTCAATTATTATTCTAACAAATTTTTTCTTTCAAATAATTGCGTAGGACTGTCATAGCTATTAATAAAAAACAAAAATAGTACATATGTAGCGACTCGCCTATCTCGTGCCTAATCGCACTACACGCCAAGCTTTGCACGTCGCCCGCCAGATGATCGAACGAAATTTTTGTGCCCAGCTCGCGATTGGCGAAAAATGCCATCGGTTAAAATATAAGGACGATCAATCCTTGCAACACCACAGCATAACAGGTGTCTGAGATCGAAAGACTAAGGCAGACATCACGTCGTCAGCCTTACTGATGAGTCCAGACGTACTCTCGGGACGAAACATCTGTTTCTCTTTCTCGTAGACAACACAATCTCTACACATACATATTTTTTTACTAAATGTATAAAATTATTTTATACTTAGTTGTATGACTGTACTATAATATTTTTAATATTTTCATTTTTTTGCAATATATTAGAAAGATTTTGTAAGCTGCTGATTTACATACGTGCATGCGAAAAAAAAAAAAAATACAAACATCCATGCATGCAAAATACAATACCTTTTTTGGCGCTGTAAGGTAAACAAACAAAGAGCCCTTTTGTGTATCTCTGCCCTGCCTGTGTGTGATGATAGAAACAAACCAATCGTTTTTTTGAAGACGCTATTAAATGCCTTCAAGATAAACAAGGTTAGTGCAGGTTTCTAGAAAAGTAGCAAGAAAATTGACGCAATACCACCTAAAGCACTCGATGATTCAACTCCTTTAAACTACACTCTGGGTTTACACTATAGTGAAATTGAAGATTTTTACAAATAACTGTTGATAATTAAGGTATGATGTAGGAAAGTAATAACGCATAAAAAGGCATGGTGATAAAATGTCTAAAATGTTGTAATGCCATACAAAATGATTGTACCTTTTTGTTGTAACTTTTTTTTAAAATCAGTATTGTGTAAGATTTATTAAAGGCGATGATCTGAACTGTTTTGTAGTCCATAATATACGATTGAAGTAATTTCACACAACTTGCAGTATTCTACTTGTCAAACCCTTTTATTTGGAACCCATTTCACAGGGATTACGAAAAAATGATCGATTTACAATTTCGTGACGGCCACTATCAAATATCGGCCTCTATTGTAAACTTATTAGGGTACAACCTATTTTATTCCATTCTACCAATAGAGTTCTTTTATTTGATACTCATGTTGCGGGAACTTTGAAAATATACATCCGCCACCATTTTGTGACCGCCGAAAATTTGAAGCAGAAAAAGTTAAACACATTTTATTGAATTCGTATGGGAGTAGCTGAATTCACAGCTGATCAGTTGAGAGCATAGGAAAAATAATAACTACGATGGATGTTAAGATTATTTTTCCTGTGCTCTCAACTGATCAGCTGTGAATTCAGCTACTCCCATACGAATGTCAGCAGACAGAGAGCAACAACGAGAATTCGTGAAACACGTTTTACATTTAATTGAATTTTACTCCGATTGCCTTTCCATTTGATACCCATGTCAAGGGGTGATAAAAGTCGACTGATCAGCCATTTTGTGACGGACACCATTTTGTAATTGCCGTTATTTTAAAGTAATAGGAATGCAGCTTTTTCATTCTATTTAGAGAGCTCTTTGATTTGATACCTATGGTGCGGGAGCTTGGGAGTTATACATCAGCCGCCATTTCGCGAAAGCCGGCATTTTTAATACAAAATCGCATCATACAATTCAACTACATTTTATTTAAATTATTTATATTACTAAATTTCATCGTAAATGTTCAAGCATAGGCCTAATTTGTGTAAAAAAAAGCATTTTTTAAAATCTTGTTTATTTTGCTCGCCATATTACTGTCACCATTTTGAACTTTCTAATATCAACATATATTGTGGTTTCTGTAACATTAGAATACAACAGAAAACTTTTATTTTGTTTTCAGTGAGCAATATGATGTTTTTTTTTTTATAAATAAGTTTTAATTTTGATTTTATGGAACAAAAGGGGATTTTTACAGCCCCTTTAGAGCCAACCCCAAAGCCAAACACACGTCAGCATCAGTCTGACTCCCTGCTCACATCATATGGAAGAGAGAACAAGAAGGAGAGCAAGAACAAAACTTCGTGCCAGGAATGTTTCTTCTTGCTGCATTGTGTCTCGTAGCTTACCACTGCTGATAACGTGATTTATTTTGTACTTATTGTAAATCTACTAATTTTTTAAGATTAAAATAAAATTGAATTAATCAGAAATAATTTCATTTAACCATTACATTAGCACGTTAATAAAGAAGAAAGGATCTTATACGGAAGAAAAAAAAAATTCAATTAAGAAACATTGTTAAATAAATAAAGAGAAAATATTTTATTGAAATATATACGCCCTTTATTAACTCTGCCTCTTTCTTGTACAATACAACAAGTACATTTTGTTTTATCTTTGTATTTAAAAGTGGAATTAATTACAATACATTTTCACATAAAGAGTAAAAGAAAAATGGGCGTATTTCCTCTAACGTTTGTAAATAAATAAATTTTACACGGCCGGTAGGGCATACTGCTGGCCCTTGAGCTTGTACGGAAGCAAGCTGCTTCAGCTACAATTGTTTAGTATTAGTTGAAAGTATAACTCACTAATTTAAAACAAATGGTCACAAAAACTGGGTAGGAGAGTGTTATTATAAGTTGTCACGGTCTGCTTGATTACTTTCATCATTAATCATAAAAATACTACAAAAACACCTTAAAAATTTTAACTATAAGTGAAGCAGGGCGCGGTATAAATTAAAGTTAGCGCAGCCATGCTTATGCCGTACACATGTAGAAATGCCAAGGGATGACGAGTGTAGTTTAAGAAAAAAGACATAATACACGTAAGGATGTATTAATAAGGAAGGGTGTTCATCTTTACTGGCCGGCAACGCTTAGATTAAGCTTTGGCAACATAGTATCAGCAGCTTGACTACATTATGCAAGACAAGGTCACACTTTTCCACATTAAAGGAGAGAACAACGTGGTGGCCGACATGCTCTCGTTTATCAACACAGTGACAATGTCGATTATCCTGGAGCCAGAGAATATAGCTCCTGACGCCTAATCCGACCATACTAAACTCAAGGTACTACTGAACGACCATCAATTTGTCCTCTAGTCGTCGATTATTGACAGTTGTCTCATTCACTGCCACATTTTGACGGGAAACATGAGGCCGTACTCACCCAATAAGCTAAGCAAGACTGCCCTTAAGGTTCTGTATAAATTCTTGCATTCCATAATAAAAGCAACAGCTTCATTTTGCCTCTGAGGAGTTTATGTGGCCCAAGAAGCGTAGAGAACCACCACGTGTGGTGATTGTTTAACTCATACTATAAATTGTCCACAAAGAATCATTATATTACCGTTTTTCTATCAGAAACTATAAGTTGTTGAAAAAAAAAAATATATACTCCATGACGTTTGAATTTGAGGTCACGTTCTGTGGAAACTTTTAAAATTGTTATTCTAATTGAAAATAGTAATAAGTTTCTGAATCAATAATATTAAGATGCCTATAATGAGCTTCGATGGCCTAGCAGTTAGCATGCTAGCTGCCTAGTCTGAAAAATTCCGAGGGACGATTCTGCGAATTTCGAGATTTTTTTCTCGGACTTTTTCGACAGGAGGAGTTTCCAGGATACCGAAAAACCACTTATCCGATTTTTAAGACGATTAGTGGATTTTTCCGAACGATGTCTGGACCTCCAGGCGATTCCTTCCGGGGAAAGTTAACACCTGGCCAGCTCGTCGGTAAAGTCACTATTGATTTTAACAGTTGGTACGGTAAAGTAGATAGTTAATGGAGGATTTAATTAATCTGATTCCTTCCAGGGTGTGCTTGAGACAATCGCAGCGCCCTGTAAATAGTGCCCAGTAGGATGGATGGCCGAATCGTCTAAGGGGAAATTTGCGCTAGGTGCTTGCGCGGAAGGCTCGCATACTCGGGGCGGGGAACAAGGGGAGTTTAGGAAAGAAAGGGATAAGATGGATAGGTTGGATTAGGAAATAATGGGTGGATACGTAAAAGCCCAGAAATGGGTGTACGCAGAATAAATAATACAAATAATAATAAGATGCCTATAAAATAATAAGTCATCGTTATAGATACAACGGTACCAGCTTAAATAATTTATTTCTAAGTCTCTTGTTAAATAAAATGTAAAACAAATTTTTTTGTTTACTTCCTCCTTGACACATCTTTTTTGAATCTGTTTATTTTTTAAACAGGAGAAGAAAAATTAGAATCTCTTGAAAACTGTCGTCTCGAGATAATTGAGAGAAAAAAACTGTTTGCGACCCGTGTGTAGCAGTGCGAAACCTGTCAGCATGCGAAGGTACACCAGCACAACTGCACAGATGTCGTTGACATTGACTCACCGCATAACTAGTCGCTTTAATCATATCCACGACAACTTGGTAAGGATCTTTCTGTCAAAGGACTTCTAATACTGCCTAGCTAATATGTACATTTAGCAGAAGACCAGTTGTCGTCCCTATCCTGGAGATATATCTGATGATATCAAATCTGTGCATTCCGGGAGACTGCGGCAGTGCAGCTATCAGTCTGGCACTGCTGGCTGCACTGCTGCAGCAGTATAAGTAAGTTTGTCTGCAGGCGCGGATCCAGGGAAAATTTTGGGGGGGGGAGGGGGGCGGTCTGGGGCACTTGCTATTGAAGAAGAACAAAAAAAGCTCTTTTATTCAAGTTGATATGAAACAGATAGGTAATAAAAATCACTTTTATGTCTGTCAGTACTTTTTTTGGTATGTTCTTTGTTTGGACTAGTTTGGAAAAATTATAGGGTGACATTAACATTTTGAGAAGTTTTCGTTTTTTTTTAAATTAATTTTAAATTAAACAATGTATCAATGAAATTGTGATACAAATATACTTAAAGTGCAAACTCATGTCGATGCTTTCTTTTCTTAGCATAAATATCTCTAATTTGATCTGCAGTTATTTTAATGTTGCGATGAGCATGTAATAATGCTGGACCAGTCAATCTATCCTGTGCCATCGTAGATCTTAATCATGTTTTTAATCTTCGAAGGATGGAAAAAGTTTCTTCAGCAGTGGCTCCTGATAATGGTAGAGTTACCAAAACCCGAAGTATGAAATGTATACATGAGTAAATATCTTTATCGCGAGACTTCAAGAGATCCATTGCCCTGAGTGAACAAATGTTAGATTCTCGCTTCCATTTCTGCTTCCAAGACTCCAACTCTGACATTAGTAGTCGATTTAGGAAATTGGCCGGCTTATTGTAATGAATCGCGTATGTTTCTGCGATTTCATGAACTGTTTCTGTGTTATCTTCATAAAAGTCTTTAGAATCTGGGAATAAAATACATAAGTTAAACAATTTTAGCGTGGAATCTGAAAAACGAGATTTCAAGTTTTCTTTAACATTTTTTATAGGCGGGATGTAAGGTGACTGTCTGAAATAATCAATGAGATTATTTGTTGGATAGTTTTCTCTGTTAGTTTGTCTGTCAACTTTACGAGGCAACTTCAAATAAATATATAATTCCTCGGCTATTCCACTAATCTCTTCAAATAAGGACTGGAATTTAACTTCACACAGTTTGCGTTTGCGATCAAGAATTTTTATAACATCGCTTATCATGTCTTGTGCCGATTTTAAATCAATTTTTGTTCTTTAAAAAAAATTACTTGCTGGAAGCATGGAAGATAGCAGGTCTGATAGGCAAACTATTGCAAACAAGGTATTACAGTCACAAGGAGATGTGCGTAATGCGTTTGCTTTTGCAGAAATTTAATTATCATCCCACGTTGCAATTGAACCTAATGCTGATATAATTTTTGGTAATGCATACCTGAATTGTATAATACCATCCTGTCGTTCAATCCAGCGTTTCTCACACAGACCTAAAAGTTGATGTCCCAGAATGTTTTTCAGAGTCTCAGACCTTTTTGCTGATGCCGTAAAAAAACTAATAGTTAATTTCATAATACCAACGGCATTTCTAACAGCTGGTATCTTTGAAGATTGATAAATCGATAAATTTAGCACGTGATTATGACAAGGCGTATGCACCGCACTGATTGTTTCTTTCATTATAGTTAAAGCAGCTCCACGAACTTCTAATACCATGACGCTACAGGTATCTGTAGATACGCCTACACAATTTTGTATATCTAAATTCCACTTCTTAATTGTATCAATTACTACTTGTCCCAATTTTTCTCCGGTCAACTTTAATTCCCTAGGCTCTTTTTCGGCTTCAGGTGATTCGCATATTGCATTGCAGCAATCTATGAATTGTACAAAAGATTCTTGTACGACTCCATTTAGAACATATCTTAAAACTAACGAAATTTGTGAGGTATGAGAAACGTCGGTCGTTTCATCAAAAACTATCCCGAAAATTTCTGCTTCATGTATTTCTTTTATTATACGTGATTAAATGTCTTCTCGACAGCAATTAATCAACTCATTTTGAGTTGTTTTACTAATATACGTTGCACGAGAAGAGCTTTGTTGTAAATGGGTCAATAATTGATCGTCTCCTGCGTTGGCTCGATACCTT
>JAPYYV010003375.1:0-25647 GCA_030522625.1 Copidosoma aretas
TTATATATATATATATATATATATATATATATATATATATATATATATATATATATATTTATATACACGCATGAACCTGTGCAGCAGCAGTACAGGTACTTACTTTATACAAGAGCATGCAGTAGGCGACCGGTATATATACATGTATATAGGTACGGGCAGTACGTCTAGACGCTGCTATGCCGGTCCGGTTTTCGAGCGCGCGTCTACGAACTCGCGGGCGCCACTCGTACATGTATAATACCCGCACACGTCGGAGGTGCGCATTTTTCCCCGCGAGATTATGCAACGGGAGCTTTTCCTGGAACTCGCTGCTGCGCAACGATGATCGGAGGTTGTTGTATCGATTGTATGTGGGAGGTGGCGGGGATGATAATAGTATAGACCGCTGGTGGAGTGATTTTCTTCTGTCCTGCACAGGACGATGAGGGTGGATCAGCTCTGTGCTGGAGGGTACACCATCGGCGTGTTTGTTTCGTGTCATTTTTATAAGTACGCATTTGGCTCGCCATTGTATATTTGTCGCTGCGTCATAAGTAGCTGCGGGCGGACCTCTCATACGTATGTGTATATTCTAAAGTTGCCAGCATACTAATACGAACTAAAGTTGGACGAGTCGATGGGGATTAAAAAAAAAAAAAAAGATGGATAATTTCATTGCGCATCGCGCAATGGAGTAATCACGTCCCCTCCCCCTTTCTTCGAGCGAGCGCGAAACCGTTTCTTTCATTTTCCGTCGTCGACGTCTATTTTCTCTCCCTGTAGCCCCGCGATTTATGGAAGCCGACCGGTTCTCGGAATCGACGCGCGGCTAAGTATGTTATTGCGATATTTGTGATTTCTTGCCGACTGGCTGTGCCTATACTCGCGGACTGGCTGCTGCCGTTGCTTTGATGATAATGACTTTGGCAAGCGCGCGCTCTTCCATTAAAGGCGAGCCACCGCGTATTTATCGCTCTCTGTTCGAAAAATGCAGTGGGGGAACGCGTGCGGTCGAAAATCCCCGTTTTCGAGACGAAAAGTCAGCTACTTACCGTGTTTTTTCCGCATTAGGCGAGCCGAGCACCTGGGGGGTACCGGCAACTGACCGCATGCGTTTCGCAAGCCAGCAGCAGCAGCAGCAGCTATGTCGTCTTTCGGGATGAAAAATCGTTCGGGCTCATTATTTCGCAATTTTCCCGCGAAAAGTATTTCGCTAGACCAAACTGCGAGATTTACCATCACTACCGAGTTTCGGACGCGTGATGGGTGTTATAATAGGTTGCATAAAGCATTCCGAACCTGGCGGATGAATTTCAAACGAGCGAGCAAATTACGGGTAGCAAGTAAACAGGCGCGCGTTCTCGCCGTTGGATAACGCTGCTGCAGGCGCCACCGGAATCAGGTGCGAAGTTACGATTATCGTTCGGTTAATCGCCGGCTCTTATACGCACTCTCGACACCCGCAGGCGCGAGCGTATCGATATTTCAAAAATTCGATTCCCCCGCGCTGGAGTACTTCCAGGAGCGATGCAAAAAAAAAGGAACAACCATTTTCCCCCCCCCCCCCCCCCCCCCTGTAATTAATTGTCCCCCGGACGGTGACAAATCCCGGCTATAAATAGCATTTGCATAACACCGAGCAGCTTTCTTTCAACACTCTGTATACTGACCAGTGCTATCGAGTCGCATTTGTTATTACATTAGCCGCGCGGAGTTTTCTGCCTTCGCAAAAGTCGCTCGCAGAAGTAATGGAAAACGCGCGTGACGAGATTTATCGGCTCTCCGTATGGACGGCAGCGCGATTCCAGGACCACAGAGCATACAGTTGTCGGCTCATTTTTATCGGGGTACCTATACATAAGCATTGGAAAGAGACGCGAGTCTGGCTCTGCTGGGCGGGCGACTTGCGTCGAACGATTTCTCTCCGCGGAACGGTGGCCCCGCGTGGAGTGTTTACGTGTACGTGTATGCGCGTGTTTGTGTGGGCTCGATGTCGTTCGTCGAAATTTTTTGGATAATTTATTTACCTTTGAATGTAGAATTTGGAGATTGTCAGTTTTGGCAAAAGTTCATTGAATCATCAGATCTGTCAGTATTTAAGTTTGTTGATTATTTCTTTTTTGAGTCGATCGATCATGTACAACAAACGCATGATTGAGAAAATTTTGTGGTATGAATCGTAAATTAAGTGGTCCCTTAAAGTAATAGACATGTAAGTGCAAGGGACATACGACAAATACACGAGACTGCACGGAGAAAAGAAATACACTAATTTTTACCGTGACGTTACGGTAATCGTGTGAAAAGGGAATTTTTATAATAAAACTACGGTAAAAATTATCTTGAAATCCAGTTAAAAATTACAGTTACTTACGGTAAAAGTTCATGTGATTTTACTATAAAAATTCTCTTTTCGCAAGATAACCGTAAAATCACGGTAAAAATTACTCTAAAAATTTCTTTTCTCCGTGTGTGAATATCACTTGCTCGAGACTCACTCATGCAACACTCGCACGTCGAAATTATTCATAATGTTCGTGATGTAACATTGGAGATAATATGATCGTTCATTCCACTTTGTCATCGTCATGTATAACACGCTGGTGTAAAAACTTACTTCAGTTTCAAGTTTTTACAATAGATCGTACATTTCATAAAAAAAAAAAAAAAAAAAAAAAAAAAAAAGAAGTAGTAAGACTTGTATTTATCAATTTATTATATTAAGTTCTATTTCTACTGTTTCCAGTCATTATCGAAAGCATTACTTTGTTTCGAACTCCTTCAACGAAACTCTATTCGTCTCATCTCGTGCTCTGCCGATTGTGTTACATCGTGTGGCAATGTTACCGTGCAATTTGAATACTTTATTTTCAAACAACCCCGCATTTCTGACGTAAAAAAAAAAAATTCAAAAGCGCCAAACACACATGACGTAAAAAACTCATAGCACACTTACCGTATAGCCACGACTACACGCGTTACACCTCCCAACGGACGATAACATCAGCTGCTACGTTAAGGTTTAAGGTCCGCGAGTCGGCAGCTCCCCCCCGCCCCTACTGACGCAATCTAAACGACGCAGCTGTAGCAGCAACGCGCGTGGGCTTATCTTCCTCACACATGTACAGTATAAGGTGTACCGCCAGTTTTCGGTCTAAAGTGCGCGCGCAATCGCAAATCTCAATCTATACGCCGGATTACAATTGAAACGGGTCAGAGACCGCTGCCGCACTCGACGAGGCGCGTACATGATACCTCCGTAAGCGGACGGTCAAGTGTGCGCCGCGAGACCGAAAGTGAGAGCTTTTTATGCGCCCGAGTGGCGCGCGCGCGCGCGTGGGGGAGGAGGGCTTCCCCTTTCTCTCGGAACGGCTCCTCCTCGGCGCCGCTGTCGCGCTATCGCGATGCCATTGACCCGCTATCGGTGCCCCTTGTGTACACATACTTGCTTGCAACTGTTGCGTGAAAGAAGACGAGCTCGTTGCGTTATTCGGTTGTACACATTCGTCTCCGAGCGCTTGTCTGACGGCCCTTGATCATAGATGTTGACTCTGTGTGTGGGGCAACGACGGATTTTTCCCCGTATACTTGTTGGAAATGTTCGTCGATAAATTAATTATATTTTTCTGGAACGAACATTTATTTTCACCCAACGCTCGCCACGCTCAGCCGTCAGATGACAAAATATGCAGACCCAAAGCCTTATCTTTTTCCGTACAAAAACGTCCACCCTCTCGGGGGGGCCAAAGTGGACGGAGCGCAGAAAGAGGGATGGTAAAACTCCTCGAGGCCTCGACATAAGTAGACGCGGAGCAAGATCGAGCCAGCGCAAACATGAGCCGAGGAAATAGAAAAGGGAGGGAGCGGGACAGCTCGGAGAATCGCGAGCTATTTTTAAAAAGTGTGGGGGGGGGGGGCAGGGGAGCCTCCGCGCACACGGGAATTCGATTAACATACAATAAGGACATAATTCTCTCTCCGCGCTGGGCTTCCACGTTGTGTGTGTACGTATATATGCGCGCGCGTGTATGTTCCCCGGTGCCCTTGTTGGCCCTCCCCTTCCCCCCCCCCCCACTTTCGTTCCTCCCTTCTATACTCTCCCGTTGCTTTTGTCCTTTGCACGACGCAAGTCTCTCCTATATTATCCTCCGACTCCTCTTTTCCCGAGGTCCGAGGATTATTTGTCCCTTTTGCTTGATTTTTCACCAGCTCGAAACTATTCGCGCCGCCGGTGCTGCGCGCCGGTAGAAGTTGTTGCTGTTGTCCCCCCGGCTTTCGGAAATTCCTCCCTTTTGGCTTTTTAGATAAGGGGCTGCGTCAATCGTAAATTTCACATTGGATGCGCCGTTGTTCTCGGATTTTGTATGCCCTTTCTGGCTCCAACGTGTGTTAAATTGGATGGCAAATTAACGCCGATTTGAACTGAATTTGTTACATTTTTTTTTACTGGATATATTAGTATTTAACATATTATGTTTATTGTAACAAACTGGTCTCTCAGTGTACAAATCAGTAAAGATCATCTCCAATGAACCTATAACCGAGCATCGATCGTCTTCACCGTGTCGTCGAACTAATTTAAATTCCCTTGGTCCTACGAATCATCCAAACGCTCCCTGCACAGTGGAGAACCCAAAATACGCGAATCCATCGAAGCCCAGCCTGCGCAGAGGAGGAAAACGTTCTCCGCTCGGTGTGTGAGAAACGTGCGGTCCCGCCAATAGCCAAGGCTGCTGTTTAGTGTGCCCGTGTCATTAGAATCATGCCGCGCGAGTGCAAGTAAGAATACGCTGTTGCTGTTCACCGCGTCTACTTTCACTGAGCATCGGCAAAAAGTGCATGTACTCACGCGCGCAGCATCTCTTCCTTGCACACCATAGTATTTGTATACTGCGTAGTGTACACTAAACGCATTATGTATTATACCGACAATGACAACGCGAATAATAAACGAGCGGAGATTCGTTTTTGATAGCATTACGGACTCGTATACTTATACCACGAAGAGGCTGGGCTCAATCTATTTTTGTAATATAATCTGCGTATACCGTATTTAGTGCATGGCTGATGGATGCGCCTAACGGTACTTACACAAAATGTTTATGCGTGTAGTTGCTGGAGCTTTGTTTCGTTAATTCATGTCGTTCGATTTATTATTTATGGTGGGAAAATAAACTGATGCCTTTTGCATAATGTACACCTATATCACTAAGGATACTGTTGATAAATTTTAGATGCAATCAATTCAAAGTTGTAAAAGCGAGAATAAATTTTACCTGTGATTAAATGCCATTCTTCATTTACGTATCGTCAACTTGAAATTATGGTTAGTGTTATGTCCGATACGACGGTGATAATAACAATAACAGTAATGATGATAAAAATATTGTCCGCACGCCCAAAACCGAATCAATATTAACGATGGAAAGTCGAACAGTGACAGTTTTACGATTACGGTTCTATCGTACGCATTATTCGCAAATCGATATTCATCCACGGCAGAATCATAGAACCGTAAGTAGTATGCACTACGACCACTTCTATCGACCTCAACGATAAATATCTCCGTGCAGTCCCTCACAATACACACGTGTAATATAGACCCAACCAAACGGCGGCCAACAAAAAGAAGCCCGCGAGGAGTCAATTACCGCGATCTTTCTCACAGGCACCTCGCGCGCGCTTTTATCCCCATCACCTATAAGTACACCTACGCAAATACACTTGTCAGCCGCAGTCAGAGGAGACAAATTGGTGTTTACAAATTGAATCTTACCGCAACTTATATCATCAGCCCCGGCGTGATTCATCGGTATTACTTCCCGATACTTTCCCAGCCCGGCGCGCGCCTCGTATATATATAATACCTACATACGCGCGAGACAAGTAAATCTTCCAGCATCACCCCCACTTGCGCGCGCGAGTCCCAGCGGTTTTCGTCAGCAGCGGCGGCTCATTAGTGTGTACGCTTGCGAGGAGTGAAAACCCATGTATCGGCCTCTGCGCGCGAAAATCACCGCCCCCCCTCCCCCCTTTCGTTCGAACGGTCGTTGGAGGGATATAACGGTGATCGGTAAATCCTCGGCCTGTCCGTTGAGAGGTAGGAGCCGATTTACCAAACGGCGTATCGCGAGGTGTGTGCGTGTATACAATGTGTACGAAGCAGAACTGTAAAACACCGACGCGTTTCGCTTTGAACATTCGGTGCGCTATTCGGGGCTGCGTACAGGTGTACTCACACGGGGCGGTGACTTCGCGCCTGTGTATATTATAATATTATACGGTAGGCACTTGTCATTAGCGGCTGTTGTACGTTTGTACAGCGATCGCGTCGCTCGGCAAATGGGAATTTTACGTTTTCCGGTGTACCGCGTCGCGTATACGGGGGTTTTGAGTAGTTTTACGATTTTTCGCGCGACAACCAAGCGGAAGCTCGGTGCGCTCGGCTGCGCCGATCTTCGCGACCGGAGATATATGTACGAGTATTATGCGTTTTGCCGAGCACACCCCACGAGTTCTCGCCGTTTTACGGCGCAGGAGAAATTTCTCCCGAGAATCTCGAGAGCATTCCGAAACGCCGGTGTTCTCCCCGCGGTGGATGCACAGAACCGGCGATCGGAAACTGATTTACGCGACGCTGGCGCTGCAGCTGAGGTAGAAAATGCACCTTCGCGTCTCTCTGCTTCTTCCTCCCTTCGAGCCGCGATGGCGGGTATAACGCGGAGTCGGTATTTTTACGATCGGCGCGCAACCCCCGAGGACCGTAATGATCCCTCTATTACCACCGCGCTCAGAGTATGCACTCGCGGCTGCGTACCCTTTGTATCGCACGTTTTGCCGTCGTCGTCGTCGTCGAGAGACACTCGCAGGGGGGCTGTGTCCGTTCGAGGGTTCTTTTTTTCCCGCGCGAGTGCGGCCATTGAAGGGTTTTTTCCCAAGGCGCCCATAAATTGGAAAGTCTCACCTCGTTAACAGCTGTTTCGTCGCGTTGACTCTCGCACACAGCTGTCAGTTCGGTTTGGCCGTGAGCTGCGTCGAGGAAGAATGCAAAATGAAGAGAAAAGGGCTCACTCGCACGGAGGGAAGAGTCGGGGGGCGCAAAAAATCTGTACCGATCCTGTTTTGTGCGAAAATTCTTGCTCTGGACCTCCTTAAAAAGTATCTCCGCATCTTTTACTTGAGATTACGCAGGTGACCTTTTATTTGCACGATCGTAGGAATCAGAAGTTTATTCACTACAAATATTGTTTTTTTTTTTTTTTTTTTTTTTTTTTTTTTTTTCTATTTTTCAACACTTGTTCTTGAATAGATTTATCTTAAATTCCATCTACAAATATCATCTACTCCCTCGGGACTCAAAATAGAAGATTCGCATGCACGCATGCATAGAATAGACGAAACTTTGAATGCAAAAACCAAAGGACGATGCGCGGAGGGAAGACAAAGAAGCAGAAGAAGAAGGAGAGAAGACGCGAGCGGACCACAGTTGTTGTTGTTTATCGCAGGTGCGAAACAATAATGCGTCTGCGTGTATACGTACGCGCAGAACGAATGGTGGTAGAGGCGAGGGGGTTCCGCTGCAGTTTTAGCTGCGCGTGTAATATAAACACGGACGAGTCGTTAAACTGCGAGGAGGACTCTCCGCGCGGGCCCTTTAAATCCGCGTAATGAATGCGCGCCGGAGAGGCGAGAAAAATATTCACAAGTGCAGCCCAGGAGAGAGAGGAAGAGGGGTAAAAGGAGGGGGAGAGTTATTCGCTCTGCGCTGCAGTTGCTCCGGATGTTTCTGCGTTTATTGGCTATTTCGCGGCTTCGCGCCACTTTTACGGTTGTAAGGCGAAAAATGGATATTGCCGGGGACCCTTCGCGGGTGGGGGCGTAAAATATTAATATGTATTTTTGGCAGGGACTGCGGGGAAATTTCGTTGTTCACAGTGCGGTCTTAGAACGCTTGCGAAGTACTTTTTTGATTTACGAAATAATTTTGTTACCCACTTGGTCGAGTGACGTTGGATTCGATGGTTATTTGTGAAAGTTTGCATGTATTTTAAAAAACAAAAAGTCATCGTGAATAGAAGGAGCTTGCGGTAGCTTTGAAGTATTGATAATTGAATAAAATAGCAGTAAAGAGGTGCAATTAAATCCATACCTACAAATTATCGACAAACCGTCCAGCTGATAATTATTTATTCATCATGTCACCTTGAAACATTTTTACTGCCTTCACGTATACTTATTATGACTTTAGAAAGAAATCCAAATTTGAACTTAGAGTTGCTGGACTAAAAAAAGCCCTCCTACATACTATCTTTTTTTTTTATGTTGATAAGAAAAAATATATGTTTACGTGAGCTTACATTCGATGCTTTAGAAACAGCTTTAATGCTTGAATTCGTTGAACACAACATATCTATATCATAGCATTACATGTGAGTAGATTGCTTTGGTTATTGCATAGTATCGTTCGTAATTTTAGTGTTACAATTATCATGGGAGATATTTTTATTCGCTTTTATTGTTATGTTACAGCTGGTATAAGAAAGCTTTCGTAAAAAAAAAAATTCATCTCCAACCCACTGAGGCGGTCATAAATTATTCAGTCCGTAAAGTGGTAGCCCTATTATCAAATTTCATGTATGTACAATTTTCTGAAACTTTTTTTCTACTCTTTTCCAATTCAAACGAGAAACAACGTATACGACAAAACAACTGCAATCGGCCGCATCAGTATTTCGATTCAGGGCACAACAAAAGCCTCCGCAGTATGTCAGTCAGTCTATAAATTAGTTGAACCCTCAATTAAACCGACGAAAACTACACAGGCAGGCAGTACCCAAATTGAGAAAAAACCCACACGTGTCATTGGCAAAATCCCGACTTCAATAAGAAATCGAGAAGGGCGGCAAGGGGGGGCTTTACGGTATCCCTAACGGGTCCACCGCACCTTGTTAGGCCACAAAAGAGAGACGGAAAGCGAAAAATGAACAAAAGCGTAAATAAATCGAAGCCTCGTTCGCTCGTACGTATTACACACGCTTCGCTCATTGTCGACATGCGGGCCCTTCTATGTACACATACACGTATATCAAGGAGGAGAGGCCTCGCAAAAAAGTTGATTTAAAAGTTGGTCACCGCTTCCTATTGAGCCACTTCGGTAATCGCCGAAAATCCGCTGGTGCCCATTTTTCACAGGCTGCCTTCCTCCCTCCTTCCCCCCGACCACTTCACTTGCCGTTCCCGCGTGCAGCGTGAGTCGTGTGTAGGCGGCTCTTCTTACGTGATTATTGTTATGTTCCTCCTTTTCTTCTTTTTTTTCCTCCTTTATTTTTCGAGCTGGATGTAAAAGCCGGATGCAGATAAGCATTTCTCCAAGACTTTCGTGCGAGAGGAGGCATACGAGTTCTCGCTAAAACTGCCTTTTCGAGGATGACTTGAGTGTTACTGTTTAATCACGCGGATCATATTTTTTTTTTCTGGGTCCTTTTTTATGGTGGGATGGTGAGGAGGTGGAGGAGCGTGGGTGTCTGGATCATGTACACTGAGTTGCAGAAAAAAAGTTGACTGCTTAAGAATTTTATGGATCGGATTTTCTTTCTGCCCATGATGTTGTATGAAATTTAAACTTAAAACTGCTCGGCGGTCGAGTGAAGATTTTAGTATCTGGTAGAAAGTATAGGGGTCATCCATCAAGCTATTTGATATTTTATCTAATCTCCGTTTGATCTTGCAACTATGTACTCGCGATACCGCAATTTTGTAATCATTATATCTATTATGAATCATGAAGTGGCTAACAGCACTCAGCAGTAGTATTTATATGATTTTCCATTTGAACAAGTTAAAGTCACTTAAATTGTAACAATACTCAGTTAATTATAACTATCTCAGTATTTAGTTTATCAAAAAGCCCTTTTTGTTCTACATGGCCTGAAACATTATTATTATACCTTTGACCGTAAAAATTCACATCATTGTCAATATTACTAAAATTTCCACCTATTCAGATTAAAACAGTGGAATGCAAGCATCGTTTCAAAATACTAATTAAACATTAAATTTTAATACCCCAAGCTACGAGGATTACCACAGGATTAAAAGTTTTCATTCGAAACAATTGAACTAATCCCACGAATTCCTTTATCAGCTTGTTGAACTTATGAAACAGTATTCGTTTAATTGCCTTATCGTGTCGACAGACCTATTTCAGACGGTCAAGGAAAATTCTCGACAATTCGTCATATGTTTTGCATTCGAGAAAAAGTTTATTACTTCTTCGACACGTATAGGGAATAAACCAATGTAACGTCTACTAAAAAACTAATCCACAAGATCATTAAATTTAAATCCAAGATCCAGACATGATTTTTCCAAAAGAAAAAGGCATCATC
Source organism: Copidosoma aretas (assembly GCA_030522625.1). Classification (NCBI taxonomy): domain Eukaryota; kingdom Metazoa; phylum Arthropoda; class Insecta; order Hymenoptera; family Encyrtidae; genus Copidosoma; species Copidosoma aretas. The sequence goes on from JAPYYV010003375.1 coordinate 10,371, forward strand.
GGACTAAATCGATTCGCAATATTCATCCCGCCACCCACAAAACATTTCCTCCCAAACCTTCCATCCGCACCACAGCGTCATCAACAATCAGTGTCCCAAGGGACGCAAAATACCACCGCAGCGAGTCATCTCGAGCTATACGCAAACGCGTATATGTAACAGAGAGAGAGAGAGAGCGCGTGAAGAGGCGCCGATATCGGTCGCCGGCGTCGTCGCTCCCGCCGCGCGCCGATTCTCTCTCTCCCGAGTGCACTGTCCTCAAGGCTAACCCCTGTACACGCGTTATATGCCGGCTGTGGCAGAGAGAGAGAGAGAAACTATCTTTAGCCTCTAGTCCGAGAGAGAGAGAGAGATAGATACCTATACGGAGGCGCGCTGGTGGTTATACTCCTCGCGCCGTGAGAAAGAAGGCGGCGACGCGGCAGCGGCAGAACTGGAAATAGATGGGTGCACGGTGTGGTGTGTGTGTGTGTAAGCGAGCGGGAAACGCAGAAATCGAAAGCGCGAGCTTGCTGATAATTGTTTTTTGGGGTGTTTTTTTAGAACCGATAGGAGGACTCTTTCTTTTTTCGAAAATCTTATCTGAAGTACGTAGTCTTCACGCGCATACATAGGTATAAGTATGTTGAAATGAGGAAGCGCGACGTGTATATAATAGTCCTCGAAGTACCATCGAAGTGGAAGTAACGTCATTAGTTTTCAATTTATAAGCTGCAAAGTCGCAGAGTTGCGCGTAACCAGAGATAACTGCAATCCGATAGTATGGGCGAAAACTCGTTTTAACACCCGTACCCGCATTCAATTAGAATGTAAAGTAGTCGCCCAGTCACGTTGGAGCAACGTTCGATCATAAATAGATACTTTCTTTTTTAATCGAACGTCAAGTGGCGACGAGACGATAATTTTCTTGGTAAATTATTGTATGGGAAATGGCAACGATACTTACTCGTCGTACGAATTTTGGTATTATAAAATCGTGTACATAATCGCGGAAGTGTGAAGTGGTGGATTTCGAATGTAACGCGAAATCATTCTGTACGGCAGCAGTGTTTCTAATGCCGATGAAATAATAGTAATGGATTTTTTTTTTTCATCCAGAAAGCAACAAGATTAGAGTTGTGGACGATGTATTTCATGGAACCACAAGTTGGAAAAGGTGTTGCGTGCTATTCGAATATATATTTTTGCCGGGAAAATCGTGTGTAGAACGGCGGACAATGTCATTGTCGTAATTTGAATTTGCAATTCAACCTGGCGAATTCTACGATCTCGCGGAAAAATCTAACATCATCAAGCCTCCATCCACATTTATATCAGACGTAAATGGTTATTTTATCTCGTGTATATTTTTGTATATTTTTATCATCATGCAACCATCGCTCTACATATCAACATTAAATTCCAATAATCGTAGAGCTCTAATCTAACTTAAATGATAAAAAAAAGTATCAAATGACACGAGTTACGCAACGATTATCTCAGCTATAACCCACTAAAGACCAATAAAATTTAAACAAACAAACCCCCCAAAAACGTGAGGAAATAACAGTCGACGAGCCCATGCATCTATTTCCATCCAGAAACAACAGCCTTGCTCTCGAGCCCCAGAATTTCTCCTTCTCCCGACGACGGCCTCAGCTTTCTCGGATCCGCCGCTGATGCTCGCTCACTTTCGGTCCTTCCCTCATCTCCGTTTTTCCGCTCTCGCGGAGTAGACGGAGAAAGACGACGGGACGACGACGACGACGACGACGACGGACAAGCAGCAGCAGCAGCCCGTCGTTTGATCTTTTTACGGGGCCGATTGATTTCCAGCGAGTAAGACGCAAAGCCTGCACACGAAGCAGCAGCAGCGCTGAAACGCCACCGCTTGTCCTTTCGCCGCCACCGTCCCCTCCTCCCTTCCCTTCTCTTCGCTCGGATATTCTCCTTTTATTTTGCCCCCCGTCCGCGGAGGAAAATCCCCGCTCTGCGTTCAAAGGACGGCCGATGATGCTGTCTCGACGGCTTTGATTTTACGTTCGGCGACGCGCGGGAGGCGGAGTTTCGGGGACGAAAGTTTGGAAAGCATTAGGTATTCAGATGGGCTGCTCCACTGTTTTCAGCTCCAGGGATTTGAATTATTATTATTTTTTTTTTCCTCAATTTCGTACGCGACGAATTAGTTCGGCACTTCGGCAGCCGAACTGAACGAGTATACGTGTATATATTATAACGTAATGGTTCTTAATTATGAATAATGTTTGAAAATGAGAAAGTGATGGGTTACCCATACCCGTTTGGTCGTACGAAATAAATTTTAACGAATTCTTTGCTCACAAAAATAAACTCTTTCCATCCGTAATTACCTAATTATATGTGTTTTTCTGCTTTCAGGTAAGTCATTGGAAAAGTTTGGCCCAGAAATTAACTCACGATACCGAGTCCCACTTCGATCGTTGTTGGTAACGTTCACTTATACATACATGAATTTGTCACCGTACTTATGTCTCTATTAAATACTACATGGATACTCTAAAGTTACTTCACGCGCACGAGCCACTCTTTTCTATATTCGAACTTGCGACCGTCCAATCGGCCAGCATCCGCTCTAATCCTCCTCTGGACGCTGGAACGACAGACCGAGCTTCAATTGAAGCTCCAAGACACTCGAGACTTTCCCAGCATCGTCTACGAACGCGATATTTTGTTTTTCTCATCCTGACGGCAAATTGAACAATCGTCGGCAATAAATACACCGACTGCGGACTGCCGTTATAGCAACACACAACACACCTCCGGTCGCACACATATGAGTGATTGCACGGCAGCCCCATCGGGAGCCAGCGCGGATGAGTTCAATTAAAACCGAGACGCGCGCGACGTATGCTTCTTCGACGCTGCTGTCGTCGTCGTCGTCGTCGTCTAACGTTCGGGCGTCCTGCTTTATCTTGGCTCGTCAATTTCTTTTCAATTGTCGGAGAACGCTGCGCACTCAGCCCTTTGGAATCTACTTTACGCTCAAAGTTTCCGCGCAATACGTTGCGCTGTTTTACTGCGCCTCCCAAAGGACGTCTTCTTTGCATAAATTTCCCGGTACGCGAGGCTGGATCATTACAGTGTGGCGCGCTTCCTCCCGTCCGTCATTACAGTGTCCGTCGGAGCGGCGATGATTCACATGCAGGCAAATGACGGACGGCCAAAGAAGAACACGCGTACGGAATCCTCTCTCCTCCCTGTCCCATTCATCCTCATCATCGCCGGTAGCGCATCCCATGACAATCTCCACGCCGCGACTCGCTCGGGTATTAATTCCGGGGTTCCCCGAACAAAGTCCCCTCACGGCCGAAAGCTGTAAACATTTGCTGTAAAAGCTCTCGGCTCGAGAAAAGAGAGTTATACGCAGCTGAGGCAGAAGCGCGGTGGACGCAGAGAAGAGGTGGAACAACACATATATATACCCATGCACGAGACGAAGAAGAGAAGGCAGATAATAGAGCCGGAAGAGAAACGTGATGTGACGAGGCTGGTGGCGCGGTTCCCAGCAAATGGGATTCGCCCCATGAATATGTATCGATGATGGCTTCTTCACGTCTGCTGCTCGTACCGCCTTCTTCTTATTCTTCTGCTCCTATACTTCTGCCGGCTGCCGCGTATAATGCAATTCATAGACCGCGTACGGCCGGTACACGTGTGTGAGCTTCGATGTATGTACGTACTTATCTTCATTGCAGCCATGTAAACAAAAGTGGATCACGGAGGAGGGCAGCGATGGAGAGATCGCCGAGGTTGGGAGTTGGAAGGAGAACTCGGAAGAACTCATTGCTTCTTCTTCTTGAGTACCGCGTTTATGGAAATGCAACGACGTCGTTCTACCCCCTCCGTGCTTGTAGTATATGAATGCTCGTGCAGTTTTGATACACACAATCGAGTATACGCTTGCAAACGTCTCGTCGCACGAGTCGTGAGGACATTTGAAATTTTATTTGGAGCTGGAGGAGTGTATTATTATTTTCTTCGTGAGTAAGTTGTGCTCGTGTATTACGGACTACGTCTTCTTGTACAGTTACTAACGGCAAATAGCGATGACGACCTAATGGAGTCGAAAAAATGAATGAAGAGAAAACGTGTCTGTGGCTCTCGTCAAAGACATTCGTCCTTTTTTTTTCCTCTCTAAGGTCCTTTCGCAGGTCACTGGAGGTCACTCGCGTGTCGTGTCCCTGTTTTGCAACGCGTAATTACTGCCTGGCGCTCCTATGCCGACATGTGTATATTTATATACTGGTAGATTGAACATCCCATCTGTGTTTCGCGACGTTGGACAATACGATCCTCCTATTCTTCTCCTGCTCCTTCTCTACTCGTTCTGTTCGTCGAGAAAGAAAGGAAGGTAGGAGAGCCGAGGGTGCTTTGCATCGATTTCTTTCGGCAGGGGGGGCAAGGGAGAAAGAGAGCGCCGTCACGAGAGCCGAGATGGGAATCAAGAAAGTGATAGTGCAGGGAAGCCGGGGAGCCGTAAAAAATCCCCGAAGGAGGTTAAGTCATTCGGCTGTACCTATACGTGTGCGGCTTTAAATTCTGTGTCGTGCAACCGTTGATTTATTGTTTTCAATTGGTCGGATTGTTTACAATTCAAATGTCCCTATATACCTGGACTCTGTTTTCAGCGACGAAATGAAGATTGATTGCGGGGATACGTTTTCCATACTTTTGTATTGATTGAATTAAGTGAAATTCGCCTTAATCATCGATATTCATATTATTCTTGGTAATCCTACAAATATTCAAGAAGAAAATGATTAAGGTCTCAGACGGGCTTTTCATTGAATTGTCTTTATGTGTCTTCTTATCGTATTGGACTTATTACTCTTCAAACCAGCGAAAAATTCACGTTATACAGAATCATTGCTTGAAACAATACCCTTGAGATCATCACTTGGCCGCTAACGTATACAATAGAATAATAGTGTATTTTAGAACCATTAAACAAAAACAAAGTAATTACTATTTGATAGGATATTAGCAAATCATCGTACCACAGAACCGGCACCTTATAGCTAGAAATAAGACTTTAATTACGCTCTGGAAGTTCTGGAACCACTGTGATGTATTTACATACCTATACTTTTCACCGTGTGACCCATACGGCCTACAATAGCTCGGCTCAGTAAAAAAAGACAACCCCGTATTACACTTGGCTGAAAGTATATGCATGCGATCCGATTTTCGCGAACCACTGACGTGTTGTTACGACACGCATCATATTTACATGTATACACGTGCCTAGGAGGTATGCGAGCCAAAAATGACGCTGGCGACGAGTGCAATAGTGGCGATTAGAATCGCAGCTGGATTGAGGGAGCTTATGTAAAGTGTTGATTAGTTGCGAGGCGAGGTTATGCAGCAGCGGTGCGCTATTGAGTTGCGACCGAGATGACTTTGTGCAACTCTCTTTTCATCGGTATATACATAGTTTAATTGTGTATGTTTCATGTATGGATAAACTGAGAGACACATTCTGATCGTCGATCAAAGAAAACGATGTGGGTTTGGAAATGACTCGTTCATTCTTCCAAGAGTTCCAAATATTGAGCAGTGGTAACAATGCTGTAGTATTTTTATTTCGTTATCATTTTTTTCAATAAAATTTCAAATTCAATTGACTTAAAGTTGATGAAAAATATTGTTAAAAAAATAATAATTCGAAAAACAATCATTTAAATGTATGAGTACCTAATTGTACTTTTAATAGAGCTTACTATCTTCAGATCGACTGCAGTGTGTAAAGATAATACAAAGTAAATTAGAGAAGTAAAATAATGTACGTAAAACTAAACTTTCCCAAAAAGTTTGCGGAAAATCGGTTAAGATAAGGCACTTGATTTATTTGGATGAAGCCGTTGATGTAGAGATATATTGTCATCTAGCATGCCTGGAACTTTTCGCTTTAACAGATCGCTATATACCGTGTCTCGGCAGCTCAGGCCGAGAAAACAGCTGATACATCACTCGTTGATTCTTGTTTGCTCGATAAATCAGCTGTGTTGATTAATAACACATTTTTTGATTATTCATTTAATTTGCGTTGGTCATATGTAATTATGGTGGATGATATCCAATTTTAGAAAGAATTGTATTTTTTTACTGTTTTTTTCATTTTTTATATCCCAATGCAAGAAAAACTGAATATATACATGAATGAATCATTTGTCCAAAAACTTTAACGAAACAAACAATTGCTATCAGCTAATTCAAAATAATAAAATCCTTAAGTATATTGTCACGTGATTCTTGTCATCGACACTATTTTTACGACACAGCTAGGTACACGAGGAAGCGAGGAAGTTATCCTTCTATTTCTTCAGCTCATACCTGCTTTGCCCCCTACATATCTTACGTTCGTTGCACTTTCTACGTATACATGAACGTATATATACGCGAGTGGCAGATTCTCGGTTTCCGCTCTCACATGCAGTTATAGTAATAGTAGCCAGCCTCTAGCTTCTATCGTTTCGTAGAACTGCGTGAATCAGAGCAAACCTGTTTCTTTCTCGCGAAAATCCGCAAAAAGAGGATAGAGAGAAAGAAAAGGTACGGAAAACGAACAGCGCAACTGCTGCTACTTGCGATAAATTAAAATTGAAGAGCGGAGAGGAAGAATTTCGTCCACAAGTAGGAATTTCTGAAGCATCGAGTTCACAGCTGATTTATGGTAATGTTTGTACCTGCGTAGAACTTGTTGGAACTAATGAGAACGTAGATTTTTTTTTTCTAAAAGGTGAATAGTTTTTCGATGTGGTTTTACGAAAGAGTTACTCATGTGGGTTCTGATTGGAAACTAGCTATAAGTACGTTTGAAATAAATTTAAAGTTTCATGAAAATGTATCAATCGAAGTGTGTTTATTATTTTTCTAATGATAAAAAAAAAAAAAAAAAAAAAAAAAGAAAATCGTTACGGTAACTGTCAAGGGCTCTGTTTCTTAATTTATGAGTAGCCCCACGAGAAAAGCAAACTCATTCACCGCTAAGCCTAACAATAATACTAGGGAGGTCTCTGATCGTATTTTATTGTATTCATACGAATGTCGCTTAGTGTACGTTTTCTCGAAAACAATGACGACGCGGATGACGCGTTATAAAAGTCATGCTCTTTTACTGTGAACTGTCTCAGATGATCGATACAACCTTAATTTATTCGTATCTGGACTTGTAATTTTTTGCGAATGACGTTTTTTGTGAAACATATATGATTGCATTGCTGACGAAAATCAGAGAAAAAATTTGTCGACGCATTTCATCTTACGTTACTTTTAAAAACATTGTCTTTGTTCTACCATTGAATAAAAATGTAAGCAACCGATTACTTTAAACTATTGATTACTTTAATCATGTGATGCTTTGTTGATGTGAAGATAATAATATTTAATTATAATTAAATTGAACACGGCATTATCCATTCATTTTAAGAGCTGCATCAGTACATAAATATTAATTTAAATAATCATTATCTTTTGTCACACAACTTGATTTTTGATACGATACAATCATACAAAATATTTATGCATAATAAGCTAAAAATTATTTTACTCCTAAAAATTTCGTTTGAATCTCCATTGTTTAATCAATCAGCAGTGGATCACTGAAAGTGTCCACGAGCTAGAAGGCTAGAACATAAATTCACTGTCTAGATTCATGTATAAATGAACGTGAAAGAGACACTTGGAGAGTACGAGGCGAGGGAGAAAGAGAAAATGCACAGCGTCGTCTCATTGCGTTTGTGGGTCTTCCGCTGTGCCTTCGTTCCAGTTTTCCCCTTCGGGGCCAGCAGCTCAGCACCGATTCCGATCCACTTCTTTCGTCTGCTGCTGCTGCTGTGCCATTGTGTCGTCGCTATAGTAGACTATGTTTTTTCCCTTTTTTCTAAGTCCTCGTGAGAACCATGCGACAATCCGTATACGTATGTGTATGCTCATACACAATTACCGCCCAATATGCAGATATTTATGTGTACTTTAGTAGTCTTGTATTATATTTGCGGATAGGCAAGCTTTTGTAGAAAATGATGTGTATATTGTATTAGGAGCATACTTTACTCGGACCGCATCAGTCAGCTTCAGTTGATTAATAATAGGATAGAAAAATGAGGAAAAGTGGATGTTTATTTTGACGAAAAGATAAAATAAAGTCAAATATAAAGTGAGAAAGGCTGCAAGAAACCATTTTTTCCCCGTATGACTATCAAGATATTTATTAATTTTTTTAAGTTACTGTAAAAATCTTACGAGCTGTTTCATGCGCGAAAAAATATCTTGAACGATTATTCCAAGAAAATTATTTGCGACTACGCCATTTATAATACCATTTTTTTTTTAAGGAGCTCAATAAATTTTTCACACCGAGATATGAGCTACGATTTATATATATTTAATTGTAATTTTTAAATTACTGATAGCCGTATCTAATTGCGTAATTTTGATATCTTTACGTAATGATTACAGTGCAATAATTAGAATACAACGGAAGATTAAACTTTTATCATGACTGAATCAGAACAAATCAATGGAGTTTTTGAATTTTATTGAAAAACATACAGAATTTAGCTGTCATGCTAAGAAAATGCTATGAACTTTTGTTTTACTTTGCTATTACTGCTGTAATCGGCCAAAAGTTCACGATGATAATATCTAGTATATATCTCCATTAGCCTTTAGTAACCTTACAAGTATATTATTTATTAGTACCGTTAGTATTGATTATGATAAAGTGATTTGATGACAATTTGTTGGTCAATTTTCACACTAGTTGAATGCTATTTATAAACTATTACTTTTGGTATACACGAAGAAAAAATATTTAAAAAAATATTGTAATATATTTTAATCTAGTCTTAAGTTACATTTCGTTACTTATTTTTGCTCTATTAAAAAAGTAAGGCTTCGCTGAGGAGTATAGTTGTAATAGCAGTATAATTCAAACAATACGTACCCACACACACAATAATACATACACGATACGACTAATTTAAACCTCTCTCATACCATGTACAGAACCTATTTCTCCAGGGTAAATGATAATTTAAGGTAATTCAACATTTTTTACTCTGGCGAGAATACAAGACACTCCTACGGAGTAATCGTGCCTAGCAATAGATTTATTGAATTGGTTAAAATGTACTTAACATTTTTTAAGTGTCTTTTTACTTTGTGTCAGTGTAAAAATTGTATTCAAGTTATCTGTAATGTTAACAATACATATTCAGATGTATTTTCGGAGTTTTTCCGTTTTTACTGTCAACATTTCATATTTTATTATTTTATATTTGTCAATCTCATGTCAAGTAAAATAAGACCTCACTATAGTTCACCTGAACTTCTAATAAATTATCAACGTGAAAATTAATTTTTAGCCTGATACTTGAATCAAATTATTTTTCATGGGGCTCTAATTGTACTATTCTTCTCCAGAAACTGAACCAAATGTTTTTCTCCGTAATGGGCCACCGATATCATCATACATTACTGTATTGTTTTGGTTAAAACAAAATTTATTTTACTTTTAATGCGCAGATCATTCATTTCAAGTTAGGTATGTTTATATTATTTAATCATGCAAATATGAAGATAATGTCAATGATTCTTTGAACATGCGTATTAATCATTCGCTAATAAAAAAATATAATCGTAAATATTAAAATAATAATTTTGCAAATCTTTAATATTCATTGACTCTAAATTCTTTTGGTAAAAGTAAAAAATTTCTAAGAGCTTTTATCAAAAAAGGGAGAAATATTATTGGTTTATCGATTATAAAATTTCGATATTCAGATTTCCTTATAAATTTTGATAATATTGGGGTTTAAAATCTCCAAAAAACAATAACATTCTCTCTTACTTGCAATATTTTCATGAATAATTTCTTTTAATTACTTTGACAATACGATAAGACAATAAATTCCATATTAAATTTAATATGAGTATAATATTTTTTTAATGTATTTGAACTTTCTAAGAATGTTGAAATATTGAAATACGTACCTTATGAATGACGAAATGTAATTTAATGTCCCCGATAAGATAATCCTTCCTTTTCTGGCTGATAAGAATATCCTAATAAAAGCGTGTGCATCTCCAAGGTAAAGCAGTTTCTTTTTCCTCCAGAGTTATGATCAGTGTTTCCGTAACTCTTTGAAGCTGATAATCATGAATAGTAAGTATACTACTTTTTCATTGCATCCTTAAAATATTGAAAGTACCTAATGAATAATTTTGATTTCCAGTTTATATTTTACTCTTCACTTTGCTATTAAGCATAACCCTTGCTAAAAGCAATAAAGAGCTCTACTATCCACCACATACCACTCTTGCACCAGGAGAATGTCCAAAGTATGATTATGGTGTCTTAATTACTTATCCACATGAAACTGACTGCGACAAGTTTTATGCATGTATCGATGGTCAAAAAGAGCTACGATCATGTCCCACGGGACTTCATTATGATTCAATACAAGGAACATGTGATTGGCCATCGGTGGCTAATTGCAAATTAACATCACCCCAACCGTCTACAACTCAATCTACAACTTATTCGACAAGCATACCATCTGAATCTTCTTCTATGAGTACAACTATTCAGCCACCATCTTCATCAACTGTTGGATTACCTTCGACAAGTACGTCTTCCGAACCACCATCATCGTCATCTACTAGTGCTCCGTCATCAAGTTCATCGGAAGAACCATCTTCAAGCGAAGAATCTACGTCTGATCTACCATCTATTACTACTACCGGTTCTTCTTTAACAAGCTCATCTGCTTTGCCGTCATCTTCCACTGGATCCATCGTAACAAGTACAACTGCTCAACCACCATCATCTTCATCTACAAGTACTCCTTCGTCAAGTACGTCGGGACAACCATCTTCAAGCGAAGAATCTACGTCTGATCTACCATCCACCACTTCTGACAGTTCTTCTTCAACAAGCTCATCTGCTTCGTCATCGTCTTCTATTGGCTCTTCTTCATCAAGTACATCTGCTCAACCATCATCATCGTCATCTACAAGTGCTTCTTCGTCTGGTACAACGGAAGAACCATCTGCAAACGAATCATCTACATCTGATGTACCTTCTGCCACGACTACCGATTCTTCTTCAACAAGCTCATCTGCCTTTCCATCGTCTTCTACTGGATCCTCCTCATCAAGTACAACTACTCAACCACTATCATCGTCAACTAGTAGTGGCTTGTCATCAACCGCTTCTACTGGTTCTTCTACCAGTACATCTAAACAACCATCCTCAAGTGCTAAACCATCATCGACATCGAGCTCTCCAAGTAGGTTGAAATTGAAAAATCTTATGTTTACTTGAATTTTTTTCAGAATAGATATATTATTTTAAAGCTTACATTATAGTTTAGTGTTGGATAGTGATAGAAGAAATTTAGATTATTTTGATTTCAATTATATTTCTTTTTATAGGTTCAACAAAGTATCCTCCAATTCCAACTAAGTGTCCACCAATTGGCCACGAGTCAGGTAAAGTGGTGCATCTAGCTCACGAAAGCAATTGTTGTCTATTTTACAAGTGCGATAATGGTAAAAAAGTACTGTTCGAGTGCCCCAGTGGCCTTTATTTTAATCCTCATTTACAAATTTGCGATTGGCCCTGGAACGTGAATTGTACTAATAAAGAACCCGTTTCAACCACTCAAAAATCAACGTTCAGAGGAAAGCTCAACAATATCGTCAAAAGAGGAATTAACATCGGTGATGTTTGGACAGTAACTCCATCTACCATCCAAACTACCACGAATGCATCACTTAATCCGAGTACTTGCATCGGAAAATGTCCATACATCGACCCAATAGAATATACTGTGCAGTTACCTAACATTCGTTGTGATAAATTTTGCAAGTGCAGTAATGGACGTGCCATAGTCCTCTCGTGCCCATCTGGTCTACAGTACAGTATCAAATTAGAAGTTTGTACATGGCCTTACGAAGCAAAATGCCCTGGAATCGGTGGAATTACAACTGATCGACCATCTTCGTCATCGGCAATTCCATGGACAAGTTCTGAAAAATCGAAAAATGCTGAGGACGCTCCTCCGTCAGTTTCTAGCGTGTAAAAAAGTATTTGTTTTTATTTGAGGAAATTATAAAGACGAAACTAATGGTATCATGTGATTTGAATTTAACGCAGCTACTGTGATTGTGTTAATAAGGCAAAAGTTCATAATATCGTGATTATAAATGACAAAGTCATAAAATACTCAGAGGTTTGAATATTTCGAAGCATTTCGTAGTATTATTATTGTGTAACGTGAAATACTTAGCGACCTTTTCAATGGAACGGTAAAAAAGGATAATACAATTATTTGAATTTACTTTTTCAAACGTACATTTTATGGTTTTATTTCCTCATCCCTATTTTTCGTTATACTTTGTTTAACTATTCTTGCTGATGAAAAAATTTCTTTGAAAATGCAATGGTCTGCAATCGATATAAAAGCGCTTCATTGATAAAAGATAACAAATGATGCAAGCCAAATCGTATACAAACTCTCAAACTTTTCGTGACGCCACTTGAACCAGATATCTTGAACACAATTATTGCCCTCTGCAAAAGTGTAAGTATGTCAACTTTGCTCCAGCTTAACACTTGCTTATGACTCTTAATCTTTCCAGTTTGTAACTTATCATGTCATTCGCTTGCTATTGCGATGAAACAAGTTCTGAACTGCTTCTTGAATTCATTACTCGTATTACTAAAATGTTATAAGCTGCGAATTCTTTTTCTACAGAACATTTGAAAATCTTCACATAAAATGCTAGTTACTTTGAGAAAAACACTATATGATTCTCATGTACATCATGTTTTCTGTTTCTCTTAACATCTTAAGTGAATTTTAGTTGAACACTGTTCGAAGTAATCACTTAATCAATTCATTGTATTATATTTCTCGGTATATTTTTACATCTGTACCTTTAAACGAAATGGAAAATAACCATTTTGGTTGAAATAAAATAAAATAAAACAATTATATGTGTTACACACAAGCCGTATGGAAAAAAGACTTTCATGGAAATTCGATACAAAATAGGGTAAATCATAAATCCATAGGAAGATAAGGCTCAGGTAGAGTCTAACTCGCAATAGCGAGAGAAGAGGCAGCGCGTAAAAGTCAACATTTCTCGGGGTGCTCGCTCCAGGAGGTTGATGTGAAAACACAGCGGCGTCGGCGTCGACTAAGGCTCTCGAAGACCGTCAGCTCGGGCATGTCGATTTCTCGCATAGATTAAGGCCTCGAAGGCCGTAAATTAAATGAGCCAGCTGGACCTCAGCTTTTCCAGGTCGTGCACGCACGGTATGACGACTTCATTCTGCCGTGACCTTTTTCGGCTCCACAGCAGAAGACTATGCACCGAGATGTTACGCGCTTCCGCTTGATATTTCGCGGCACGGGCGCTCGCGCGAGCGATGGTCGAGCGTTAACGTGAGTTATGGGAGTTTGAGGCCCTCTTATGGCTTTATTGGTGATCAAGGCCGAGATTTATTTCTCCTCTCGTATCGGCCGCATTGTCTGTGTGCACTACAAGTGCGTGCGTGATGGATTGTGTTATAATCGAGGTTCCAAGATGATATTTTGATTGCGCGGAACCGAGGTGTACCATGCGAAATTGGCTTTTAATTATCACGGTTGTAGCTATCAAACCGGCGGATAATTATATTTTCCGTTGAAATGATAGCCCTATCTCGGGTCTTCTTGCAGATCACGCGAACGTACCATCTATATTAGTGAAAAACGTGCTTATAAATGCTTTTTGTTGTTTTAATTTTTCATAATAAGTATACCTGACAAGTAGTCCACGTATACGAACGCAACAGCAGTCGTTCCGATAACGATCTTTCAATTTGCGAACCGAATCGATGACCCCACCCAGCCCTCGTAAAGAAAAAAAAAAAATCAACGCATCTCACTTTCACGATCCACTTTGGCCGTTCCACGTTATAATCGGATTCCCGCGATTGACCCAAAGAAACTCGAGTAAAGAACGACGCGATCAACAAGTCGTCGAAAGTCGATTAAATTCCCGTGACCGAGGAAAGCCCGACAGTTCATTTTTATTCCCCGTGCCAAATATGCATACATATAGGTATACGTGTACAGAGCTGCAGAGACACGGACTCGAAAGAAACGAAGGACTTGATTGAGTCGGGCTTTCGGCCTGATATATATGTTCACTGACAAATTCACGTGTGCGGCGAGGACGAGGTGGGAGAGGACCGCCCCGGAGACTCACTTAAAAATCGATCGGTGTCGCGCAAGTAAGCTGGCCCTCCGTTCTGTTCCCGGATCAATTTGTTCACGGGTGGCGGAGAAAGAAGTCGCCGTGTTTATTTCTCTTCGTCCGCTTTTGTCGCTGCACCGGGCATCGATGTGTACGGTCGGTACTGTGTGCGCGAGCAGGTACAGGGATCGTACTTTGTTGTAAATTTATGACATGTCGGCTCCAACCTCGTTCTCACATCACTTTTTCAACGGATGATATGTTGGTGCGTGCCTGTCTCCGTTGCTCGTCCGTACGTATGAGCGATCGAGACCCATTATCTTTTTTCTTTCGTGCGTTCCGTATACATAGGCTCATTGTGTTGGAGCATTTGCGGAATACAGGTAGCTTTACGAGCAAGTTATGATGATGCATGATACAAAGGCATCCTTTGATCACTGAAATACTGTAATTGTTATTCTCAATTCGTACACGAGCTTATTACATGGATAGCTCTCTCATAGGTACATCACGCGGGTGTGTTATGAATATTACATAAATTCAGTACGACCGATTCAGCTGCGCGAACGTTGCTTTCACGCGAGCTCCTTCGATTGAAAATTTAAAATTTTAATCGATTACCGAGAATCTCATTACGAATGCTCGGCTCATTCGCAGGTGGTCGTTTTTTTTTCGTTTTTTTGTTTTTCTCTCACATCACACTCGGGACTTTTTTTTACCCATCGCTGGAAACTTTTTTTATTTCAGGGCCAGACTCTCCGAATGTTTTACCGGATGGTTTGTGCTACGCATTAATTGTTAACAAATAAAATAGTGTGAAAAAAATAACGCAGGAACTTGAAGTATCCGAACGGCATTTGCCTCGCGTCCCGCGGACGAAGACCTTTGTATCCTCCCCCCACGAGAAAACTCGATCCCTCGCTCACTTACGCACGTGTCATTCAGTTCACGTCGGAGACGGGCAAAGGAGAAGGAGGGGGGGAAACGCTCCCCCTCGTTCTCCTCC
>JAPYYV010003376.1:0-18474 GCA_030522625.1 Copidosoma aretas
TTTTATTATAAATACCATCAGCCTTAATACCAGAAGACCAAGACCGCTTACTTTTCTCGCGTTTCAGTTAATAACATTTTTATTAATAACCTAAGAACTGATAGAAGGCAAGCTAGAGCGCTGACTTTTCTCGCGTTTTAATTAATAACACTATTATTAGTAACATTGCCTTAATACCACGTGACCCAGAGGACTGACTTTTTTCGCGTTTTAATTTATTTCATTCTTTTAAATGATATAAGAACTTATACCAGGTGACCCAGAGCACTGAATTTCTCGCTTTTTTATTAATAACATTATTGTTAGTAACATTAAAATCAATACCAGGTCACCCAGAGAACTGACTTTACTTGCAATAAAATTAATAACATGATTATTAATAACATCGGCCTTAATATTAGCCGACCCAGAGCGCTGAGGTTCCTCGCGTTTTGATTATTAACATTATTATCAAAATCATGAGGATCAATACCAGGTGACCCAGAGCACTTACATTTCTTGCGTTTGAATTGATAACACTATTTTTAATAACATAAAAACTAATACCATGTAATCAAGAGCCCTGACTTTTCTCGGATGTTAATCCATTCTTATTAATAACAAAAGTACTAATACCATGTGATCAAGAGCACTGACTTTTTTCGGGTCTTATTTCATTACATTCTTACTATTAACATAAAAACTAAAGCCATGTGACTTCGAGCGCTAACATTTCTTTTGTTAACTTAATAACATTAAAATTGATGACATCAGCCTCAATATCAGGCGACTCAGAGCGCTGACTATCATCACGTTTCAATTGATAATATTATTATTAATAACACAAGAAATAATACCTAGTGACTTAGAGCCCCGACTTTTCTCTCGTTACACTTATTAACATCATTATTAGTTACATGAGAACTAACACAAGGTGACTTAAAGCGCTGACTATTATAGCTATTTGATCAATAACAATATTATTAATAACATAAGAACTGATACATGGTCACTCAAATCAAGGACTCTTCTAGTGTTAAAATTGATAACCTTATTGTTATTAACATCAGCCTTCATTCCAGGCATCCCAGGCCGCGTACTTTCCTCGCGTTTCAATTAATAACACTTTTATAAATTAAAAAAAAAGTAATACCAGTCGGTCCAGAGCGCTGAGTTTTCTCGCGTTTTAATTGATAACATTATTGATAATAACATGACAACCAATACCAGGTAACCCAGAGCACTAACTTTTCTTGCGTTTCAAACAATTAGATACTTATTATTAACATAAAAACTAATACTATGTGACCAATATCGCTGACTTTTCTCGTGTTTTATATATTAACATTAATATTGGTAACATAAGAACTAATACTAGGTGACCCAGAGCACTGACTTTTTTTGCGTTCAAATTAATAACATAATAATTATTAACGTCAGATCTAATTTCTGGTGACCTAAAGCACTGACATCCCTTGGGTTTCAATATATAACATTATTATTACTAACAGAAGAACTAATACCACGTTTTCCAAAGCCCTGACTTTTCTCGCGTTACAATTATTAACATTGTTATTAATAACATAAGAACTTATATCAGGTGACCTAGAGCACTGACTTTGCTCGCGTTTCAATTAATAACATCATTATTAATACCATAAGAACCACTACTAGGTGACCCAGCGCACTGACTTCTCTTGCGTTTAAATTAATAATATTATTAATAACATCAGTCTTGATACCAGGCGACCCAGATTGTTGACTTTTATCACGTTTTAATTCAGAATATTATTATCAATAGCACAAGAACTAATACCTGCTGACCTAGAGTGCTGACTTATCTCGCGTTTAAATTAAAAACATTACTATTTATACCATAAGAACTGATTCCAGGTGACCCAGAGCACTGACTTTTCTTGAAATCAAATTAATAACATAATTATTAATAACATCGGCCTTGATATCAGGCGACTCAGATTGCTAACTTTCCTTACAGGTTTAATTATTAACATTATTATTAATCACATAAGACCTTATACTATGCGACCCAGAGCTCTGACATTTCATGCGTTACAATTAATATTATTATATATTGATAACATTAAAACTGATACTACGTGACCCAGAGCACTGACTTTTCTCTTGTTTGAATTAATAATATTATTTAATAACATTAGCCTTTATACCAGGTGACTAGGACCGCTTCCTTTTCTCGCGTTTCATTTAATAACATTTGTATTATTAACATGAAAACTAATACCAGGTGACCCATAGTACTAACTTTTCTTGCGTTTTAATTATTAAAATTATTATTAATAACATAAAAACGATTAATAAGTGACCCAGAGCCTTGATATTTCTCGCCTTTTAATTAATAACAAAATAGTTGGTAACATAAAAACCAATACCAGGTCGATCAGAGCACTGACTTTTCTTGTATTCCAATTAACCTTATTATTATTATTAACATAAAAACTAATACTATGTTACCTAGAGCACCGACTTTTTTCGGATTTTATTCCATAACATTCTTATTATTAACATACAAACTAATACCAGGTGACTTAGAGCACTAACTATATTTTTGTTAAATTATTAACATTAAAATTAATAACATTAGCCTTAATACCAGCTATCCCACAGCGCTGACATTCCTAACATTTTAATTATTATATTACTATTAATAGTACAAGAACTAATACCTGCTGATCCAGAGTGCTGACTTATCTCGCGTTTAAATTAAAAATATTATTATTAATACCATAAGAACTGATTCCAGGTGACCCAAAGCACTGGTTTTTCTTACGTTTAATTTAATAACATGATTATTAATAACATCGGCCTTAATATTAGGCGACTTATAGCGCTGACATTCCTTGCAGTTTTAATTGATAAAATTATTATTAATTACATAAAAACTAATGTTAGGTGACCCAGAGAACTGACATTCATAGCGTTCCAATAATTAACATTATGAATAATAGCATAAAAACTAATACTGTGTGACCCAGAGCCCTGACTTTTCTCTCGTTACAATTATTAACATTATTATAAGAAACATAAAAATTATTACCAGATGACTTAAAGCGCTGACTTTTATCGCGATTTGATCAATATTATTCTTATTAATAACATAAGAACTGATACCAGGTGACCTAAAGCACTGACTTTTTTTGGGTTTCAATTGATAACATTATTTATATTAACATCAGCCTTGATACCAAGCAACCCAGACCGCTTACTTCCCTTGCGTTTTAATAAATAACATTGTTATTGATGCCAAAAAAACTAATACCAGGCGACCCAGAGCGCTGATTTTTTTCGCATTTTAATTAATAACATTATTAATTATAACATAAAAACCAATACCAGGTGACCCAGAGCACTGACTTTTCTTGCGTTTAGATTAATAATATTATTATTCAATTCATAATAACTAATACCATGTGACCCAGAGTGCTGACTTTTTTCGCGTTTTAATTAATAATTTTATTATAAATACCATCAGCCTTAATACCAGAGGACCAAGACCGCTTACTTTCCTCGCGTTTCAATATATAACATTTTTATTAATAACCTAAGAACTAATACCAGGCAAGCTTAAGCGCTGACTTTTTTCGCGTTTTAATTATTAACATTATTATAAGTAACATTGGCCTTAATACCACGTGACCCGGATCACTGACTCTTCTCGCGTCTCAATTAATAAAATGATTATTAGTAAAATAAGAACTTATACCAGGTGCCCCAGAGCACTAACTTTTTTCGCATTTTATTTAATAAGATTATCATCAATAACACAGACCTAATACCAGGCGACCCAGTGCTCTGAGTTTTCTCGCGTTTTAATCAATAACATTATTATTCATAACATGTGAACTAATATTTGAACGTTTCTGGAACATTTCTTTTCTTTTATCGAAACGTTTTAATGTTTTAAAGGTAACGTTTCTGAGACGTTTTTGAAATGTACACTGCTATGTGGGATATTTGTATATGTATATGTATGCATAAATCCGATACGTTTGTTCAATTATTGTATAGCGTATAACAAATATATGAATTAAAAGCTGTTTATAGGTATAAGATACTTCTTGGTACTATAGTGATGGACTTTACGGAAGTATTCATCTTATATTTTTGTATGCCAATCAGCTATGTATTGTCCTAATACTTCTAACGTTTGTCTGCTCATTCACTCCAAGCTTACTGTTCGATACATTGCGCTTCATGACTTATTATTATTGTTAAGAGTTTTCAAGCTTGTGATGTTTTTCTTTATATATTGTACTCGCGTGTCACTGTGTAAATTTTATCTTTCTCGCTTTCATACAAGCTTTTATGTATCTTCTTTTTCTGTGTGACTGGCAGGGACAAATGTTGCGATCGGTCATTAAATCACTTACTGATATTCGATCAGGATGAAATTTGACTCACACATTTCGTTCTTAAGAAAATGTAATGTAATGTAATGCAATGTAATTTAATATAGTATATTTAATAATATAATACGTCAGGTTATGGGTGCTTAAACGAAATCACCTTTTTTCTTACGACTCCCTTCATGAGGAGATTTAATGAAAGAGTGCGACGTGTAGAACATATTGGTATATGTAACGACCGCCTAACCACTTTGCCAACTGCCGGTGCGATTAATCACAACGAGATTCATAGACTACGTGGCGCTAAGATATTGGTGTGTGACGTAAGTCGGTGTGCGTTGAAAGAGTGTCTTACGGCCCGCACAACTCGAGCGCGGTCTGATCGCTCAACAGCCTTCGACCTGCCCAGTTCGGCGGCCTACCTCTGCCCACGACGTCCTAACGCACCGGTTATTTTCACCAGCCTCTGGGAGCTTCGGGGTCGCCTCCCAAGGCTCTGATACTTCTCGGACTGAGAGGTGGATCTCTAGAGAGCCGGGCCAACACCGTCAAAGGGATACCACCACACGCCGCACCGACGTCATCGCCAGCCACCTGTCTTGATATAATCGCCAAACATTCACATTAGCTCAGGATACGTCGTTTTTCGCTCCGTCCTCAGCAATAATTGTAACCCAGCGCAATCATAGAATACGTAGCTCGCGATATTTGTTAATTGCTATTTGCGATGAGGTTTCATGTGTTATGACGGTCGTCGCGTAACTTTTTTCCCCTTTTTTGTAAGCACACAAATTCGTTTGATCATCTATTAATAAACTTTGCAATGCATATACATATGTATTGAGGCCTATTTGCGCCAAGTTACATTCTCCCTCTCATAAACCTTTTCAACGTAAAAATAGTTGTTACATATAATAATAACGTAAGAGTTACAAACTCAAAAATTTTATAAAAACTCTAGAGATTTTAGGAAGCTTATAAATGACTTGAAAGTAGAAAAATAAAATAATGAAAAAAAAAAAAAATTTTTTAACTAACTTTGATTTATTTTACTAAAAAGTATTAAGAATTGTTTTGTATTATATCATTATAGTATGAAAGAAGTAGCCTATATCTGTAAACTGCTTTGAATACATATATTTGTTAGACCCTGTACGATTATTAAACAATTGTATCAGATATATATATATATATATATATATATATATATTGTATAGATATATATATGCACACAAATATATTATCACTTGTTATAAAGTATAAATTATGAAAATACACTTTATAAAATGTGAATTACGAAAAGCACACTTTAGAAAGTGTGCATTTCAAAAAGTACCTTTGTCAAGTGTTAATCATGAGAAAGTACACTTTTCAGTTTCGATTTTGACCCTTTCGGGTTTAGAGTATAGTATCTTCACTTTTTTATTTGTGCTTGAAAAAAATTTATAATAATAATCGAAACATATTGAGAGCGTTTTGACGCAGGATGTTCCCGAAAACTTTTAATGTACTATCCCTGACTTTCTTGTACCTTCTCGGAAAGCATACTCATAGCTGCATTAAATTGTTGTATGATTTGATAGGTCTGAAAAATAATAACGTGTGGTGAAGTTGACATTGGATACTATTTATAGTAATTGATGCAGATTACAGCTGTATTTTGAGGGTGAATTTTTGAAACCTCGATCTCATATTCGGAATCAGTGAGCCAAAGACCATGAAAATGACTGTGAACTCGTTTATGCCATTGCATAATTGTAAATATCACTTACGGGCATGAATTTTTTACAAAAATTGTCAATTTTTACATACAACTACGTGACGTTCTCAATTTTTTTGAAATTTTGGTATCCTACCTTTTAAGACATAAAGTCGGGATCATTTTAAGTCCAAAAACATCTGTGTGGCTGTAAAATTTGCTCAAATCAAGATTTCTATACTGTTTTTGGTGATCTTATCCCGCTGTGCAGGCAGTTTTGTATCGCATAGGGCTACATCGGTCTGAAATAAATCGTTTAACCTTTGTACAAATTTTTTTCCAAATTATTGTTTTTTTTTTTAAAGGCAAAGAACTATTTTTTGCCAACTTTTAAAGCAATTTCGGGTAAATTTCCTAATATCTGTTGTTCTAAAAATAGCGCATTGGATTTGATGGAAAATTTATGTTTTTTTTTCTCATCTTTTGTATAATATGCAACGATTTTCAGCTGAAAGATTTAAAATTAATAATCTTATGTGATTTTCTACATACGGTAAGTTTAGCAAAATAAACATGAGACTAGAAGAATACTACTGAGTCTGTGGGCTGGGTATGCTCCCGTGTGCATCAGGGTATGTTCTGACAAAACTGTATTTTTGCATAATAGATAAGGTAAAGGGCCCATCTACAGGACAGTGTCCATGCCCAAGAGGCACTTTCATAAAACAAGTTTTGGGAAAAAATTATGAACACTAACTTTAAAAAAAAATTGTTGTTGAAAAGCTTGTTATTTACAGGAATATAAATTGAGAATAAATAGAATAAAATCATATTCAACACTAAGAAAAAAAAAATTAAGGTTTCGGAAAACGGTTGTAGGTTACATAACACTGAGTTTTAGTGTACACTAAAAGGTTGACATTGCTCATAATAATTTAGGTATTTCATCATATTTAACATATTTTACTATACAAAAAAAAGTTATGTATACAGGTTAAGGCTTCTACCATGTGAATAGTTTTTTATTGTATTAATAAATACGCAATAAATTTATCTTCACAACGGTTTCTCCTTCCCATTGTATCCATTTATTGCTTCTCTAGTTTTACTTTTTACGATACACTATTGATTTGATGCTGGTATACGGAAGTAGTATGATCTTTATTGTCCATTTCCTGATTACAAATCGTACATATGAGAAGTACTTCCATCTGCAAAAATAAAATGTACATATTTTAGAAAACGTAATAATATACTCATATTTATAGGTACAACGAAATTATTATTGAAGATCATTACTTTAAATTCGCAGTTCCAATTGACATAATTTAATCTTAAATCCCAAAGATAGATGTACATGTAGCGATTAGTGCTCTACGGCGCGGGCGTTTGTTATTAGTTCACAATAGTAAATCCTTCGAAACATACCTGCTTTTTTAATAATTTATAACAAAGAATCATTATGGTTTATTTATCTAATCGTACCGTTTAGTTCTTAATATTTTGTAAGACTTTTGTCGATGTCTCAAAATCGTTTTTACAAAAAAAATTATTTTCAAGCAATTTTAAAATGACTGGTCAACAGAGTAAAGTTTCAAAAATAAACAGAATTGTTGATTTTTATAAAACAATCTTCAGTAAATTATCCAGAAACTGAGATGCACAAAATTCTTTATGTATGATATTTTATAAAATTGGTAAACACTTTTTTGTTGGACCGTAATAAATGTCAATAATACAACTGTACAAAACTCAGCCAAAGACGCCGAAGTCCATATTTGTGCATACATACACGCATACACACACAAACCTACGAATTCATATATAAAGAATTCCACGTGAAGCGGAACAAAAAAATTTTAAATGGCAATTTTTTAGTATTTTTCCGTAGATTACAATAAAAATATTTAAAAAAGTTTTAGGGTCGATTTGAGCCAAATGCGGGGATTTCAATGTTTAAAACCAAATTTTAAAAAGTATAGGTTTTTTTTTTTATACTTTATTATACGTTTTTTCAATAATTTTTAGTCGCTTCATGGCTATTGCCCGGAAAAAGGCCCAAAAAACAATATTAGTTGAAAAAATTATGGTTTTCCGGTTATAACGTACACTAAAAATAAAAAAAATGTACTCATAAACTTTAAGAACTACGAGTAATTGGGTCTAGAAAAGAGAATAGTATTCTCCTCCGAAACAGCGCCATATAGCAAAAATTTTCAAAAAACAGTTTTTACTGATGCATTTTTTTACAATGAGAATATGTTTTTTTATTTTGTAAAATTCGTTAGTTATTGCATTTTTAGTCATCATATTGGATTCAAAAATATTTAAATCAACGAATTTTGCAGTCATAACTATAGCCTTAATCTACGAAACATTTAAAGCAAACACGATTTTCTGCAAAATTTTCCAAGATTATGTTCCAAAAAATTTTTTTTTTTTTTTTTCATGACAAACAGTTCTTAAAGTTTTTCCTTTTTACTCTGAAAAAAAGGCCATCTTTAAAAAATTTTGAGGAAACTTTTTTACTCAAAATATAACGCATATCACGGATAAATTTTTCATTCTACAAAATGCGTTAATTTCAGTTATATCGTCCGCCATATTAGATCCGCAATTTAGTTTTTTATAAATCCCACCAGAGATCCAGAGATTCATCACAAACGATCTGAATAGTCACAATGTAAGTACCATTTTTTTATTCTCCACTTTTCAGCATACGTTATAACCAGAAAACCATGATTATTTCAACTAACATCGTTTTTTGGGCCTGTTCCCAAGCAATAGCCATCAAGCGACGAAAAATTACTAAAAATATATATGATAAAATAAAAAAAAATACCTTATCATACTTTTCAATAGTTTGGTCTTAAAAATTTTAAATCCCTGCATTTGGCTCAAAACTACTCTCAAAAATTTTTATATTTCCATAGTAATCCACAAAAAAGCCGGAAATTTGCTATTTTTTTTTTCTCCATCCACACCCGTTTTTCTATGAATTCAGAAAGTTTCTGGTACAACAGAGAAGTAAAATTTTCTGACCGTGACTGAAAACCATGCAGTGGATCAAAGAATCTAAAAATAGTGGACATAGGTTTTCTTATGGAGTGCTAATGATACCTAGACTTTGAAAGAAACCAATTTTTTCAGCTCCGCCCACGTGAAATTCCCTATACGTACATATAATCACATATACCACGTGCATGTACTAATAACGGTAAACGATCAACTACTATTTTTTACGTTTCCTAAGATACTATGTTAGATAGTATTAATTTCTTTTCACAGTTAATACTAAAATGGACTACTAATACGATCATGGCAAGAACTAAAATGCAATTCTGATGCTTACTCTTGTCTGTATGTCTCGCGTTATTTCAAAATAATAAAATGTTAAATGTGACCTACTGTTAGGTTGATCATGTATTATATATTTAAATTTGCAAAATAATGTATGTATACATGTATATATGAGGCATTCCACGTGATATAGGACAATCAAAATTTGGTTTTCTTCAAACTCTGAGGATCGAAAGTACTCTATAAGAAAATATTACACTGATTTTTTTAGATTTTTTGACAAATACCTCTGCCGTCAGTGACTGTGACAAATTTGGAGTTTTTCATCAGAAGAAAATATTCTTTATTTTTAGACGAATCGATGCGTATAAAGCACGAAAAAAATAGTAATTTGTTAGCGTTTTTTCCTTCGAATACAATAACAATATTTTTTTTAAATTTGAGGTTAGGATTTCCTCTATTTTTGCGGTTTTAATTTTTACAATCGATTTTTCAGAATGTATGACGGTTTTTTAAAAATTTTTTTTAAGTTAGCTTAGAATATGCACTTTCAAAAAAATTCCGTCGTATAATGGAAGTAGAAAAAGGGTAAGCGCTAGAGGGCGCTGAATGTTGAAAAACACAATTTTCTCGTTATATCTTGGTCTAAAAGGCATAAAAATATATGTAAAGAGAAATTTTCAACATAAGTGCAAGCTTTTTATCCAATCCTTGTGCCAAATTCGTTAATTTTAAAATGGCGGATCCAATATGGAAGCCAATATTTTTAAATTAGACGAATTTTGCAATTTAAAAAATCCAATCGTAATCAACGTAAAATTGTAAGTAAAAAATGTATCTTACAAAATTTCCTTAAATGGCGTCATTTCAGAGAAAAAAATTAATGAACATTTGAATTTTTTTTGGTCTGATTAACTGGAATGATATTTATTAAATCTTGCTATTAAAGAACTCTGAGGTATTTTAAAAGAATTACGGTTGCCAACTACAAATCAAGTGTCAGATAGAATAAATTTAAAATGACGCATTCAAAATGGCGGCCAATCAACACCAGATTCTCCCCTATACTGATGTGCTGCTCGAGCAAACGCATAGAGGTATAAGAATAGAGCACGCCACAGGCTCGGCCGCGTGATGCCAGGAGTGAGAGAGATGGCTGTGGGAAGCCCC
The DNA here is from genome assembly GCA_030522625.1 of Copidosoma aretas. NCBI lineage: Eukaryota > Metazoa > Arthropoda > Insecta > Hymenoptera > Encyrtidae > Copidosoma > Copidosoma aretas. Next base: position 10,531 of record JAPYYV010003376.1, read on the forward strand.
CCCCCCCTTTTCAATCCTTTTCGCTTGGTAGTCTCGATGCTTGATACTACAGGGGGAGCCTTCTTGCAGTCATCTCTCTCACTCCTGGCATCACCGTAGTATACAGAGTTGAATCGACATCACGCGCTCGTTTCTTATACATCTATGAGCAAACGTAATAAGTCAGAGTAAGGAGCACTACTAGTATATCAGCCAACCACCGTTTGCTTACGAGCCATACTACGATGGTACGGCTACGGTGTTACCTGCAGCGTTGCCAACACTGGCTATTTGTAGCCAAAATGGCTATTTGTGACCCGACTTGGCGATTTAATTTTTGAAAGTGGCTATGGCTTTTTTTTTCTGCTCTAGTTGGCTATTTTTGACACTGGGCTCAAAGTCATGGTGAAAAGAAAAATGTATAAAATTTGTCGATACGCAGTGGTCTAGCAAACGATATATGAACCGTCCCGAACAGAAATCGTACCTTGGCTGTAACGGGGTGATTGGTCGAATTGTGCCAAGCGTGCGACACCTTTTTCTATAAGATATCTGGTTGGTTTACAGTTTGTATGGCTCCCGCTTAAGAAGTCATACTATTGGTTATTTGGATCTTATTAATATTCACCCATATTGCTAAAGATTTTGACATTCCATGTATACATATTTTAGAAACATAACTTTCATTAGAACAAAAAATGTAGCTTAAGTAAGATTACCTTATAGTACCTTTATATACATATGTAAAGTACAAAATAAGCATCTTATTTATACAGGCTGTAGCTTTAAAACTTGGGTCAATAGTTATTTTGGACTATTTATTTATTTTCTTTTCTTTACTTTTGTCAGTCTATTAATAAAAGAGAAAGATACATATGTACATGTATATTCACAGCGGACAAGAAACTCCTATGCTATACTTAAACAGACTCTAAATTACCATGAAGGATCTTTGTTTTGTACTTGTAAAGGCTACTATAAGTGCTCTAAAATTTTGATACAAACGATTATTAAAACATTTATAAGCCTGATAAAACTGTAAAATGATATCTTTTAAGTATTATTGACAAAGAAGTTATTCGTCAGAAAAGATTTATGTCTGAAAAGAATTATATTTTTATATAAAAAAAATATTATAATAATTTACATCAATTTATTATAATGAACCTATACTTAAACCGTTACTCTTAAAGCGTTCTTCATATTAATCGTTGCACACTAATTGAAATTTAAAGTGACGATTTTCACGGCTATTTTGTATCTATGTGTGGCTATTTCTGGCGACATTACGGCCAGTAGGTGGCGACATGAGCTCAACTTTTACTGGCAACCCTGGTTACCTGTACTTCGTTGGCTCACGAACGGAGCAACTGTAGTATACAGAGACGCTATGTCTGCACGTGGCCCGCCGAGCTAGAGTTTTGTGATCGTCAGTAGGAGGATAACATTCTATAGGAGTGAGAGAATCGAGAGAAATATGAGCAATCAAACCTATTTCTAAAGCTACGTTCACATATATGCAGACTTGCGTCATGTGAATATGTGTAAACTGCGAGTCCAAGAAAATGTCTAATTTCGCAAACCTTTTTTCACACTCTCACTCCTATCAAACTTCATGCTATAACGCATTATGCATGGCGCACATCTACAGATGTCTTACCACAGCCTCAGTATACGATGACTCATTCCCAACCCGCATCTTGACTCGTACAGTCGTACAGCGAATATGGGTTCACCTACAGTGGGTGAAGGGGTAGTGTAACGGATGATGCGCCATATTTAGAGTTATTTACACGGTTAAAATATCTATATATATCACGCACACAGCTGTGAAATTCATGAACATACCATACATGACTAAAGATGTGTGATTCTACATTCCTCTTTGGATGGCTATGCTTGTGTGCGTGTCTACCCTGAATATGGTGGAGCCAAGCAGCATCGCCAGAGGCATCCGCCACACCAGCGAAGCCAATTGTGGCAGCGAAAAGTACAGTGTTGTATACCTATACATACATGTATAACCTTATACCCCCACCAATCTCCCTGCCACTTTTGGCAGCGCTGCGCCACACTGTCCCTCGCCTTACTGTGGCTTCACCCAACCATGGTTGTAATGGAGACCTGATTATCCAAATCCGAAGTTTTTAAAACATTTGAAAAGTTTTATGAGTTCGGAATTTAATTTAGCAGCAGATTTACTTTTCAAACTTTCCGACGTTTTTAAATGTTCTGAAATGATCGGAAAGTTCGGAACAGGGCTCTAAAATGTGACCCCCAAACTTGCGGGAAATTCGAATAAGCTATATGGGCCAATCTGCAACAATCTAGTAACGAAAATTACAAGCGTTTAAACCCTGTAACCCGGAGGGCAGCATGTTTAATAAAATGTTAATTGATTAAATTATTATACCAATAATAAGACAACCTAAATCCCAAGCATTTTAACCCAGTAACCTGGGGGACAGCAAGTTACTGATATAATAATTGAATACATTATTATAAAATAACAAGATAACCTAAATCCCAAGCTTTTTAACTCAGTGATCCGGGAGACAGCAAGTCAATGGTATGATAATTGAATAAATTATTATAAAATAACAAGATAAACTACATCCCAAGCTTTCTAACTCAGTAACCCGGGAAACAGTGAGTTTAGTAATATGTTAATTGAATAAATTATTATAAAATATCAAGATAAACTACATCCCAAGCTTTTTAACCAAGTCACCCGGAGGACAGCAATTGAATAATATAGTAACTAATAAATTATTGATTATATAACAACATTAAATCCCCAGCCTTTTAACCCATTAACCCGGGGGACAGCGATTCGATAATATAGTAACTAATGAATTATTGATTAAATAACAACATAACCTGAATTCCAAGCTTTTTAACCCAGTAACCCGGGGGACAGCAAGTAAATAATATAATAATTAAAAAAATTATCTCAAAAATAATAGAATAACTTTAATCTAAAGCTTTTTAACGCAGGAAGCCGTGGGACAGCGAGTTAATAATATAATAAGTAAATAAATTATTACGAGAATAACAAAATAGTCTAAATTCCAAGCTTTTCAACCAAGTAAATCAGGAAGCAGCCAGTTGGTAGTATTTTACTTAAACTAAATAATAAAATAGCAGCGTCACCTACATCCCAAGCTTTTTTATTTCAATAATTAAATAATAATTACTTGATGTCCCCAGGTCACTGTGTTAAAAAGCTTGAGATACAGGTAATGTTGTTATTTAATCAATAATTTATTTGTTACTGCATGATCAAATCGCTGTCCCCCAGGTTACTGGGTTAAAAAGCTTGGGGCTTAGGTTATGTTATTATTTAATCAATAATTTGTTAGTTACTATAATAATAAATCACCGTTCCCCGAGCTACTGGGTAAAAAAGCTTGTCATTGAGGTTATGTTCTTATTTAATCAATAATTTATTAGTTACTATATTATTCAATCGCTGTCCTCCGGATTAGGCGGTAAAAAGCTTGGGATTTAGGTTTTCTTGTTATTTATTCAATAATTCATCAGTAACTATATTATTAAATCGCTGACCCCCGGGCTACTGGGTTAAAAAGCTTAGGATTTAGGTTATGGTGTTATATATCAATAATTTATTAGTTACTATATTATATAATCGCTGTTTTCCGGGTTACTGGGTAAAAAAGCGTGGGATTTAGGTTATGTTATTATTTAATCAATAATTTGTTAGTTACCGTATTATTAAATCACTGTACCCCGGGCTACTTGGTTAAAAAGCTTGAGATTTAGGTTACGTTGTTATTTAATCAATAATTTATTAGTTACTATATTGTTTAATCGCTGTCCCCCGGGTTAGGCGTTAAAAAGCTTGGGATTTAGGTTATCTTGTTATTTAATCAATAATTCATTAGTTACTATGTTATTAAATCGCTGTCCTCAGGGTTACTGGGTTAAAAACCTTAGGGTTTTGGATACTGGGTTGATGCGGATTTGCTCATATAGCTTATTTGAATTTCCCGCAAGTTGGGGGTCACATTTGAAAACCCTGTTCCGAACTTTCCGATCATTTCAAATATTCAAAAACATCGGAAAGTTCGGAAAATAGATCTGCTGCTAAATTAAATTCCGCACTTTCCGAACTTTTCAAATTTTTTAAAACATCGGATTTGGATAATCAGGTTGCGATTACAACCATGCACCCAACCTGCATCATGTCTTACACCGCTCACACGCCTCGCTCTATACAACACGCGTGACCAGAGATGGTCTTACACTCTTTAATAGTGTAGTACCCCTCAGTCAGTGTACTACACAGTGTACTACACGTATAATTGTGCTTTGTATCATCAATGCATTTATAGATATATATAATTTATGGTGTACAGAGTAGACCTAGTGTACTACAGTACTACACTACTGGCGCAAGTCATTTCTAACTTTTTTCGAAAGACAAATAAATAAGCACCTAGCAGTGGATCTTAAGAAGCGTAACGATCGTCACTAGGTTTAATTAAGACGGAAGGACTTTCAGGGCATCGCCTGGCACTTTTGTGCCTAATGGGGTAACGGGACCACCATCCAGGACTATCCAGAGGACAGAAAGTGCCATCAACATCCCCATGCTCTATGGCCAACGGCCAAGTAATAACACAAGCACAACTTGTATTCCCACATCTTGACAGTGGCTGCAGCCTTACTGTATTTTACTTTTTTTCGTGTTCCATTCTTAAAGTTATAGAGCCAATCTGTCTACAACTCTAGTATCGTTTACCTTTATGTATCACACTTGGCAAAATATATTGTTTTATTATTTATCACGCCATCATTCTTTAGCTTGATGCTCGTGTTTCTCTATTAAAAATGTCCGGTTTTACGGATCCTCCCTTTAATAGATGTGCTAATCCGTTCAATATTGCTGATCATCACAAAACAGTTGGATTGCGAAAAGCATCATAAAATGCTATAAAAATGTTTCCACATTTAACCAAGATGCATTGCTTATGCCCCAGCTGTAGGATAAGAATTGGAAATCTGCAAAAAAGTTTACAAAATGATATTTGTCATGAAAGTGAGGAAGACGGTACGTGGATTATTTTTATAAGTACATAAATTTTAAGAATTCTTCATCAAATTTCGATTAAATATCAACTTAATAAGTATTATTTGCAGTTAGAATGTAAATCACGTATTGTTCAGATATTTATAATGTATTTAAAACAATTTTTTTTTTTATTATATATGAAGACAAGATTGTTTTTCATTCATAAATTAAAATAGAGACACTGCAGAAGTTAATGCTCAATTGTTGCATTAAAAATATCAACATAAGTTTTCTTTTTTTATCATCAGTATTTATGTAGTATGTTTGTGCCATAAATTTTGTATAGTCATTGAATCAGATACAAGTAGTTCGACTATACATAATGTTAAAATATTATTTGATGATAGACAGTCAACATATATGAATATCTTTTATTTTTTCGATGGGGCCCCCTTAGCAGTACAAGAATTACAAAATTGAAATGAACTTAGCACATCACCACCAAGACTTTGAAGCATATACTGAATAAAATTTATTTCCCACTGCGCATGGAAAAGAGCCATCCGACGGGCTTGGAGCTACAGTGAAAAAGAGTGCAGTACGCGCAAGCCTGCACTCATAAGAAATTATATTGTCGGCCTTAGATGTATACAAATGGTTCAAGACAACTGACCATTTGCCATACATAAATTTTGAATATTGTGATTCTAAATCAATTGATCCAAATCGAAAAAAACGACAAAAAAGGTTTAATTTTAGCTCCCGAATACAACACATTCAGACTAAACATTGTTTAATTTGTTTTAAAAATGGAAAGATTAGAGCGAAGACATACTACCTATCTGCTACTTATGAAGATTTTTTAATTTTGTAATGTAAGTATGAGTTTTAATCATTTTTAATATTAAAAAATTTAATAAAAAAACGACATGTTTTTATTTGAACCTATACGACAATGACTCTTAGAAAAAGATTACGATGATAAAAATGAATAAAAATTCACTTCTATAAAAATACTTTAATTTTAAAACTATTGGCAGCTATTTTGGATCCCCCATTTTGAATTTACTCTATCTGACACTTAATTCATAATTGACAACCGTTATAACTTTAGAATACCACAGAGTTCTTTAATAGCAAGATTTTAAAAATATTCAGATTTTTGTACAATACATTTATTACTTATAATTTTACGTCAATTATGACTAAATCTTTTCAATTGCAAAATTCGTCAATTTTGAAAATGTTGGCCGCCATATGGGATCTGTAATTTTAAATTTAGCAAATTTGACACAGAAATTGTACGAAAAGCCTGTACTTATGTTAAAATTTTCTCCTTACACATTTTTTTCATATATTTTTTTGTCTAATGTAACAAGATATAATGAGAAAACTGTGTTTATCAACATTCAGCACCCTCTAGCGCTTACAACGTTTCTGCTTTCATCAGGCGCCAAACATTTTTTGAGAGTGTATATTCTAAGCTAACTTGCAATAATAATAATAAAAAATAAAAAAAATGTCATACATTCTGAAAAATCGATTATAAAAATTAAAACCGCAAAAATATAAGGAACCCTAACCTTAAATTTTTTTAAATATTTTCATCGTGTTTTACGGAAAAAATTCTAAAAAATCACTGTATTTTTTTCATACGCATCGATTCGTCTACAAAATAAAGAATATTTCCTTCTGATAAAAAGCTCTAAATTTGTGACAGTCACTGATGGCATAAGTATTGGTAAATAATTTGAAAAAATTGCTGTAATATTTTCTCATGGAGTACTTTCGATCCCCTGAGTTTAAAAAAAAAATTTGTTTCGTCTCATTTCACGTGGAATGCCCCATCTATACATATATGTTCTTATAGTATAAAGTTTTTTTGTTTTTTTCATATTATACTGCTGTACGTCCGGCTCCTATTAAGGGCACTACTCTGGGCACTGAGCGGTTGGGAAAGGGAAGGGATGAGGGATGGGAGGGGGTAGGGGGTACTTACAACTAATCGGTGTATTGCCTGAGTCCTGACCGGGTGTATACGTATGAACACCAAGACTAACTCCTGCACACCTCCCGCTCACGTTGTCCGTAACGTAAGAGAAATAGTTAATCGAACCCCGGAAAAAAGCAAGCGGAGCGAACCCTAGGCAAACGACCGAGTCCCGCCTATTAAATGCCCGTACACTGTACTTGATTCCGGAGATCGACGAAACTGCAACTCCACCGCTGCGCCAACGTGCCGGTATATTATATAGTTGTATGGTTCTGTGGTGAGCACTGGCTCCCCTCCAGCTCCCCCCCAAATTACGTAGTTATTTTCTTGTTTTTCCGTGATTTTTGCCTTGGGTCAGCTTCCCCCCACCAACCCCCTAGCTCCTTCCCGACTCCCCCCCGACTCCCCCCCATTTTTATATTATAATTTACAGATTAAATTACTCAGTTTAAAAGGTAAAATAACTTTTTGCAATAAAAAACTTTTTAATTATAAATATCTGGAGTATCAGTTAAGTCCGGAAAATCATTATAGGGTAGAACTCTGATTAATTTTCAATGATGTTATACTTTATAAACAGTTCCAGAAAAATGTTACAAAAATACTGAAAAATACTTGTGGTTCTTTTAATATAAAGGTCTAAGAAATTGGACAGTACAAGCCAATCTATCCCCATAGGGAGTTTTCATTTTTTTAGATGGTAATATTCACCATTTTTTTTTTGTCAAGTTAAAATAAAACATTAAAAATAGCAAAAAACAGCATTACTGGGTAGAAAACATTAGAATTTTAAAGGAAATTTTTCAAAAAATACTGATTCTTAAGAAATTTAAATCCAAATATCAAAATCCAAATAAAACAATTATTGAAAAAAAAAAAAAAATGAAATACATCAATTTTTTTAACTTTTATCAAATACAATCTATATTTTTTTATT
>JAPYYV010003377.1:0-28964 GCA_030522625.1 Copidosoma aretas
ATTACCGTGAAAGTTGAGTAAAAAGTACTGTGATTGTCGCAGTGGCACACTTTTACCGTTGCTTTCACGGTAAAAATTCCAGTAATTTTTTTCTCCGTGCATACAGTGAATTATTGAATACATGATATCTCAGAAAAACGAAAATGTACGGATAATGTATGGCAGTCTTAAGCCACCATAGACCCTTACACCACACTTTCAATGCCCGCTCTCTTTTGTTTTTAACGCTATGTAACTTTTTTAATTCGTTTGGTAATTTATTGAATACTGTGATTGCCCTATATTTATAGCAACCTTTTTCACTATTTAGTTTACAATTCAGAAGTGACCTGCTTTTATTTATAGTTGGTTCTAAATAATTCAGTTAAATCGTAATTCAATAACAATTCAATCAACAATTAAATTAAATTCTTAATTGTTAATTGAAGTAAGATTTAATTTACAATTAAATTTGATTGTTAATTGAAATACCAATCAATTAACAATTAAATTTAATTCTTAATTGAAAAAAGCTCAAAATAACAACTAAATTTAAAACTTTATTAAAATAATTTTTGATTGAGAATTAAAGTTTGATTGTAATTGTTTAATTGAAAAATTAACTATTTTAGAACCCTGGTTTGGCTTGTACCAGTCAAATACATTTGCTTCAATAGTTCATACTCGTTCACTAAGAATTCGAAACCGTAACCTAGTGTTATTTTAGTGGTCTTCTTTTTATTTGAATGTCATCATAGTTTTTATTAAAAAAGATTTTGAGAACTCGCATTTGCAGAGATAATAATGGGCCTAATACATTTTAATAAGCTGATCCCCATGCCAGTTTCAAATTAAGGTATAAATCCTCCAAGTATCGTTCACAGTTGAGGTATTTCGGTTTCGTGATGAGCCACCTTAGAACATGAATTCAATCTCTGCACGACCTAGAAAAGGGCTACAGTTATTTCGATTTTCAGTTCCTTTAGCGTGCATCCTATCGTACGCACGATCGCCTCCACTGTACAACGCAAGAAGCGAGGTGAGCGACTAGCCGTTGGTGTGTTTTCTGTTCACGCGGACAGTACATGATGGACTTTTTACAACCACATGTACGAAAATACATTTTTTTTTGTCCATTTTTCATCCCCTCTTGCGTCCCGCGCTTCGCTTCCGAGTCGAGGAGACAGCGTCTTCTGTTTTTTGACGACCCACGCACCCGATGTATTTTAAATTTCAATGTTCTACAACCGCGGAGCGACAATGAGGAATCCACCCATCTATGTACGAGCGACACGCTCGCGGCTCTCTTGGTTTACCGCGGGTTTCTCAAAGAAACGGGCTATTCCAGAGAGCTACTTTTTTTTTATTTTCTTCTGTCTTGCGTCATTTTCCGCCGTTTGGCTCTAAAGTTTTGACAGTGGAACTTGTACCAGAATAGGTGACGGTGTTACTGTTGTTGTAACGTGAGGTTTTGTAATGACATACAAATATGAAGTTAATCAATACTCTTGGTCTTGTCTTGTCTTGAATTTAAGACTAGAGTCGAGGCAAGATATATCAAAAATTAGTCGACACATTTACGAAACAGTATGTGTCGTGATCAACTAGTCTATTAGAATTCTTAATTTGACCAAATATCTGAATATATATTCTTCTTTATGACATGTAAATACGCTTGTCAACTATCGTAAGTTGGAAATCAGATCAGTTGAAAAACAGTATTTTATTGTTTATTTACATAAAGCTCTACGGGAGGGTGGATCGTGAGAGCTCGTTTTGTAAAATCTTTCAATAAATTTTTAACTATGGCTTGTACAATTATAAAAGGTGTACAAATAAGGCCCTTACATAAAAGGTATATATATATATATTTTTAACGGATTTGAAGCACTACAACTAAATATGTTGGTTTGCGTACGTATTTTGATCGAGCAATAAATTAAGTTAGCTACATTATGCAAGAATTAAAATACAAATGAAAGAAATAATATCATAAAAAGAGACCAAGACAGGACAAGGCAAGAGTTTGGTCCTTACGACCATGACAAAGAGTTTGGTCCTTACGACCATGACAAGACTTGAAATTTCAATGTTATTCGAGACCAAGACATGACTCACTGAATTCTTGACTTTTGTCGACTATCGGGGATGTCCTAATTGCACGTAACACGTGATCTCAAAAGTATAAAATATACAGTCAAATACACAATAAAACAGTCGTTGAATATTTCTAGGGCTAGCAAAAGCCTACGTCGCGTCAAGAATTAAAATTAATTTAATTTCGTTGAAAGTGAAATTACTCGAAACGAACGACGATGTTCAAGAGACAAAATTGTACAAGTGATCCAAAAAGGATGTTGGTGCTAAGAAAAAAAAAGGAACAAAATTTTTAATCACACCGATTTAACGGTAACCCAGCATTTTCGAGTAGCCGTCGTTGTCATCGGGCCGAGCGGCGTAATACTATAGTTTGCCTCGACTCTAAAATTAGAGTCTGCTCGAATGTTGGAGCAAACGCAACACAATACCCTCAGATGAGAGTTAGGCATCATCAGCATCTGGACCGCATGCGACGAGGCTGCGGCTCGACGTCTTAAATTTATCCCCTCGGGGAAATCAAACGTCATCTGGAGGATCGTTTTATGCTTATCACCGTATTCTCCGCTGTTTGATTCAGTGGGCATCCTTTGTTGTGACTCCAGCACCACTAGATGTCTTCCTGAATTGTTGTGTAAAAATTGTGTGGCATGCGTGCTATTTTTCGTATCTCATAGCGCTTGTCTCGACCCAGTGAGTGCAATTGCGCCTGTTATACTTGCTTGGGTAGTTTGATGTCATCAAAAATTCTTTGTAAGCAGCGAGATTTTCAGAATTTCGCGATTCTTTAGAAAATTACAGACGTTAAGGAATTAAAAATTACACTTTCAACGGTTTAAATTTTTTTTTTCAATCCGATAATTAGTTTTGAGACAGTAATGTTGACTTTTTGGACTGCGATGGCAAACAGCTAAGCCTAGTTCTTTTAGCATGCGCGACTACAACGGAGCGTCTTATTCAAAATCTTTAATTATTATTCCTTGATACGTGCAGAAATGGCAAAAAATAATAATTTCAATTCGATACAGCAATCGAAAAAAAATTGTCTGTATGAACTTAGTCATTCGTCAACAGTATACAAAAACGGTTCTTGACATAACTTATAGGTACGTGAAGTCACACTTGGACACAGACTTCAGTCTGTAACTTTGGGCGATTTTTTAAAAATTTCTCCGATAAACTTCCGAATGATAAGACAACTGTTCATAGATATTTTTCAAATAAGAATAAAAAATAAGAATTTGTTCATTGAAAGAAGATATTAAAAGGTAATAAGAATCAAGATTACACTGTATTTTGAAGTTTTTCTCGAGATTACGCGATCGAAGTAAAACATTAAAATTTCGAGCAAACGTATCCCTAATGGCTTGGCGATACTAAGAAAATAATAATATTGGAAAGAAAGAAGGAGAGAGAATTCTCCTGAATGCGGAACTCAAATAGGTTGGTGACAAGCGCCAAACGGTTCGAAGAAATAGCGGCTATCACTACTAGCGTCTAGCACCCATTAAATCTTATCTTTCCGTAGATACTCGTGGAAAAAACAAAATTAATTGAATTTCTTCGGTCACGAATTTCCCTGAGAGGTAATTTTTCGAATTCATATTAAAAAACTCAGAACGAGAGTGCTTTATGTAATGTATTGCAGAGCGGTATTAACACACGACGTATTATAATACTCTCACTTACAGAACATTTTTCGTGAACCAGAGAAACGCTCACATTACACGAATGGTCGACGACAATCAACCATCACGTCGCGTCGCATGATAAAACGACGATGCAGATGTTGGTATTAGTTCGGGGGAGAAATCGATCGAACGCATCAACAGCACAGCGCGGAGGGCGAACGGAAAAAGGGAGGGAGACGGCAACGAAACGCGATCTTAAGGCGTCCCTCTGAGAGAGAAGGACGAGGGGCGAGGAAAACAAGTGAGGAAAAAGAAATAAAAAGAGAGAATCTGCGTGGGGAGAAAAATGAAGATGCAGTGCCGAAGAGAGGAGGGAGATGGACCGGGAGGTCCCGAGCCGTCCTCGTCTTCCCAGTACCGTCCGATATTTATAATCGTAAGATCCCCTCCCGGAACGGTTCCTGTCGCTGCTGCTGCTGCTGCTGCTGCTGCAGGCGAGGCCAGAAGAAGAAAAAAGAGCGAGCTGCTGCTGCAGGGCGATGCGTGCATTAAAAGGCTCGATTCTCGGATTAGCGGAAGCGTGCGCCCCTCAGATCTCCTGCCATCTCTGACGGCACCCCCTCCTCGTCATGTGGCTGCTATCCCCACCCCTCTTTCTTTCTTTCTTCCTCTATTTACTCTCCTGACGCTCGCGGCCCCGACTCCTCGATGACTGCACTATTTATAACCGAATCTGATACGAATTTCGACTTTTTTATTCCCGCGCGTCACCGACGCATTCCACGCACGCGCGGCAGATTTGTTTCACGCAGATCATCGCTCTCTGATGATCAGTCGAACGAGATCCGGTTTGAGTGACGAGCGAAAAAAATCAATAGGATCGACTTATTGTATGCATTAAGTCCAGACATAATTCAAAGACGCTCAAGTTGTTGACTGCGCAAATACTTTTCTGAACGTCGGACATACACTCAGTTAAAGTTGTCTACCATGCAACCGCGATGATAATACTGATCATGTACTATTCGAGCCACACCGGAACACAAGAAAATTTCAAGTGCCAAAGCCCGCGTCTACATTGACTGGTGGTCTTATCCCGATTCGCTGATCATGCATCTCTAAAGATGGCCAAGGCAATGCATGTTTATTAACTGTGTCGAATAAGATTTGGGATCCTTAACTTGTAGAGTATACACGTCATGGGGATTGGCAAGTCCTTTCACAAAGCGCATCATGATTCTACTTGGTATTATATTCCACAAAATTCTTTGCTACGTAAAGATTGTGTAAATCGTTATTGTAGATGGTTGTTAAAGTGGGTTCCAATAAATTTCTCTGTGCATTCGTCCATAATCCTATAAAAGCTAAGTATTTTGCAATTGGTGCAAGATTATTGAAGACGCCTTACTTGATATTTTTCTACCCGGAGGCCTTGATATCAACTGGTACCAAACTCTCTCATCACGCGTAATACGCTTGTTGACTTTCTGCAAGCTTCTAATCTCAAGTGCTTATCATTCGATGCATCGTACCATAAATGGGATCCGTTCTCTACCATCGATTACTTTTGTCTCTTTGACGACTCACATTTAACTTTTTGAACGCAGTTTTTTTTGCCTCACTCTTCCATTTCTCGTATCTGTCTTGCGGATTGGCCACCTAGAATATCCGGTCAGTGAATTCAAGTTTAGGCCTTGTAATGGACCTGGTACTGAGCGCACTTCACAACTCGACCTTACGATCCCCGATGGGTATACCTACTCGACTCTTTCTATTTTGGGGGAACAGATGAGTAGATTTACCTGTAGTCATAAGTGAATGAAGGATGTATGGTGTAAAACTCAGCTCAGAGGGCATCAAGGCCAAACAACCCTAATTTATGTATTTATTCAGGGGCGGCGAAACCGCTATGGTCGGTGTGGTGCAACTACAGCTGAATTTCGAGTAGGTATGGAATTCCATGAAAATTAGGAAACAAAAATTTAAAACCATAAGACCCAGGGGATATATTTCCAGACAGATGAAACTATTATTGTAAATAACTTATAGTTCCTGATTTGAATAAGTTGATAAAATTTATAATGACTGTGTCAGCATCATCATGCACAAAAGAACGTACGTTTTTTGTTATACAGTGTTTAATATCATACCTGCGCGATCGATGATATTACAAAATAGTTTGAATTACATAAGCATATATGCTATACTCAGTATAATCATCCCAATAACCAACACCAAAAACGGACTAAGATTGACAGTAACCTTCAATCGAAGTCCGTTTTTAGGCATGACTGCTTAACAGGAGTGCCTTATATTTTTGATAGACCAAAAAGTGTAACCACTTTTTAAAAGCCTGTATTTGGTATAATAGTTATTTACGTAACAAGTGCGGAAAAGACGATATCCCGCACGAGTGATGATTGACTCGCACGAGTTGCCGGCACCCGCCACGAGTGTGAATCAATTTCACGAGTGTAGGAAATTCGTCCCGCACGAGTTGCCTACAAGATTTTTCGCAATATGTGTGAGGAAAATAGAATGATACATTAAACAAATCTAAGTAAAGTATGAATAATTTGTATTATTTTTTATTACGTACATTAACACATGTATACATCCTAAGACACTCGCTCGTGGACCAACAAAGTGATAAATGTCAGTACCATTATTCAAAGACCATTGCGGTCCATAAAAATTAGTAAAAAGTATTTAGTGAAAAAGGTGGAGCGGGGTTCAGTGTGGTAGCCCCGGTGGGGGTACAACAAACAGGATCGCTCAACAAATTGATTTCATGTGACTGTAATGGAGAAATTACTAATTGTTTTAATATGGAAAAAGCAGATATCTTAACAGATTATTATTTTTATCTTGAAAATAAAATTCCCAATTTTATAGTAATACATAAATACATGTGTATGATGTACCTATTGGGATACCAAAACGTCACGTGACTACACCGTCAAAATCGTGTTTTTTCCTCATTTTTTCCCCCAACTGTATGAACTCAAATCAACTGTATGAACGCAAAAGTGGAAAAGATTGTAACCATTTATATATCAGATTATTATACAAGATCCAAAAAGCTACTTAAAATAGCGTTGTACTGATTTATTAAGAAAATATTCATAGTGTTACAAAAAAAAATTTGGTGTGCTGCAAACATTTATGCCGCACACCTTTCCCGCACTCTATGCGGGAAAGTCGATTTTCCAGACTAAAAACAGTGCGGAAAACGACTATTTCCTACCTCGGGCACTTTTGCAACCCTGGTACACCCTTGGTAGGAAAACCAGCGTTTGCCACTCATGTGCATCCGACCAGGGGGTCCCAATGGTCCCTCGCGCGTTGCTTCGCAAGCGCCCTCGGGCCCAGGGACCGCCAAACTACTATTTTCCGCACACTATTGCGAAAAACAAATTTTAAAATAGAAATAAGTTTAATCCAGGTTGGTCCTATAGTGTATGTTACGTTGTATGTTACGTTGCATGTAAACATGTATTCAAACTATCTCTAAAAGTTTACATCCGGTTGGTCTCAAATTTGGTTTGTAGCTTCGTCTTGATACCACAACCTGATGGTCTAAAATCTGGTAAAATTCGTTGTTTAGATTCAAATCAAAAAAAGGTATGTACTTTTACTGATATAATTTGTTGTAAACAGCGACATAGACTCATTGTTTGTAATAAAACTGCCGCTGTACAATTGAGTGAAAATATAGGAAAAAAATAAGGTGTTTACTTTGCCGTTCAAGACAAATTATGTCAGTAAAAATATATGCCTCGGTTTGATTTGAATCACCCGTCCAAGATTTGGCTGAATGTATTGAGACTCTAAGACACCATGTACGGGCACCCTAATGTAATCACGTAGGTATATCCGAGCGATTCCGGCACAAATTTCGCACGCCACCTTGCACTTGCTTGAACCCACGTTCGCCGGCCGTCCCCTCAGCGAGAGCGTCGGCGTCGGCCCCTACAGCGCGCACGCGAGACACCTATACAATCTTGTGCACCGGCAGAACGACAGCCGGCTGGCGCGGCGCGGGCGTATCGCACGCATGCTATATCTTATACGTATGTACACTCGGCGGCAACATGGACTGTTGGAAAAACCGATGGTAACCTATAAAAGTACTAATATGACAGTTCACCTTACCGCCGAGTATACAATACGTTCAGCTCGAGAGTCGACATCTGCTCGCTTACGTACTCATACAGCTAAGGTTAAGCATAATATAGGATACTCTGCATAATATACCAGTATGCCTAAATTCATGTGCCGTCGAGTAGTGTCATACGATAATGACTCGCGCGATTGTTGTATCTACACTCACTCTTGACAGCTCTCACGTCCCCCATAGTATCGCATGCGAAAAATTGTAGCTCAGCGCGATTCGTACATACACAACTGCGCCTTAGAGCGTTTGAAGCCCAATTATTTTAATGGCCAGAGGTTGCCCCACCCCCCCCCCCCTCACATCTCTTTCTTTTCAAATTCTCGTAGCTATGAAGGTACGGTGTCGCGCGCGCGCACTTGTGTGTGTGTGTGTGTGTGCGCAGAGCACGCGTCGCCACTGCCGTCGTCGTGATTGGCTTTCGGAGAGTGTAAAATAAAAAAATGCCGATCCGAAAGCGCGGCGAGCCTCGAGCAAGACAAATTAATTCTGCGAAAGCGCGCCTGTACGCTGTTGTTGCGCTCGGGTGAAACAATTTAACTCCTTCGAGCCGGTCAAATTATTGTAATGACACGGCGTGCCGGAACTGTAGATAAAAGTTTAGACTCGCCTATACAGAGTTGCAGCGACTCCGTAGACGTTTCAGCGGGGGACCACCTGCTTTGGAATGCATCATCAGTCTCGTTTCTCCTTTGAAAGGATCGAACACGGCGCATTTGTACATACAAGTGGCGTCGTCACACAATGGCCGCAGTGCGCTCCGAGGAAAGTTTTAGGCGCTATCCGTGCAAAGTTTCTCTCATTAGCCCTGACAGAAGGGTCGCGCCAGCAATTTGCTCCGGAGATAAGTTCATCTGGGACGACTGGCCTGCAGCTGCGCCTGCATGTCCTCCATTGCTCGACCTATACCGTGCACTGTAGTTCTACACTCTTCCCGGTACTTTTGCCAATTTCACTGAAATTTGAATGCCAGCAACAGCCGCTGCCGAGTCCACTGATCAAACCATTATACGCAATTTTCAAAGCGAGCAATCATCCCCAAGAATTCGTTTCATTCTCTTGGACGCAGCATTAGTCGCCCGTTCTTTGTCCTTTGTCACCTGGACGCCACCGCTAGTCGCGTAACATCCAGCTCCCGTGCGATCGCTTGGAGTAACGCAGTGGGCTACTATTAAACTCCCCGCTCGGCGGAGGGGAGAGAGCTGCAGGATGATCATTTCCATTCCCATCTAACGCGTGATCGCGAAGTTCGCTGCGAGCTCGGCTAGTATAATGACGCCCTTGGACGCTCCGGAGGCCCGGGGCTCTTCCCTCACCCATTTCAAATGCCATTACATAACATTCCCGAGACTGCGTATAAGTATACATACACGTGTGCCGATAATGGAACGTGCATGATGTGCACGGGATCGGCGAGAGTAGCCATAGAGCATCAGAACAGACGGGATGGGTGTGTAAGTGGAAAAAGGTAAGCAGCGGCGGCGATTAAAAGATCGGAGGGGCAGGGGATAATAATGATAACTTGCAGCAGTGCAGATGCCCGGCGATGCGGTCATATACATATATATACACGGACTTGACTTGTCTATCGGGCGCATCACGCGAGCGAATCACAGGTATATAAGTAATACGGTAGGTAGGTACGAGCCACCCCTGAGCGCTAAGATATTGAAACGCGTCATTACAACCATCGAAGGAAAAGGAGAGGGAAGAGTAGCGTGTGTGAGACGGGCTGCGCCCGACGAGAGCTCGCGTGTAAGCGCGTACGTCGAGTGTTTAACTTGAGAGTCTTTAATTTCACGCAATCCGACTTAATCGCGCGGGTCGGTATAACTTCGAGTGTTTTATCGGCAACTTGTCGGCTCTTCTTGCCATGCAGTAGTTACCCTGTTACTTTAAATACTCGTTAGGGCATTTATGAAGGTATACATATGCCAATTGAAGAGGTTCTTGTGGGAATTTAGATCGCCACGAATTTCTGATGTGGTTGATAGAATGGAGTTTGGACAAATCATAATTATGAATTAAATTCTGAGAAGAGGCTTTTTTAAACTTCGACATCTCAACACACCGGAAGTTGGAAGTTTTTTAACATTCATTTAATCAGTATCAAGTATAAAAGCGCTATACAACTGTACAAGGCAAGTTTGAAAATCAGACGAAACCTCTGCAACCGCGTTACTATTTACTCGAGAATCGTATACTCTGATTTTCAAAAGCGGAAAAATAGTAGTTCTCTTTAGTTAGGACAGTTTTTATTGGTTTTCGTTCATTTGTCTGTGGTTTTTTGATACGTACTGGTTACAGTGAGTATTATTGGCCTATTTAGAGATCATACATTAAAAAACAGCTGCCAATAAATTAGTACAAAGCTTCCTCAACAACATTATTCTGCTATTATGTACCTAAAAATAATATCAAACAAAATAATAAAATGACTTAAAATGTCAAAAGAAACAATTTTCATGCTCTACATTGTGGAATAAAGTTACGAACGCGAGTCTTCTCATAGTTTGTATAAATAGTAAGTTCGAAACATAAAAATTCATTAGCAACAGATTCTTCCTCACCAGCAACCTTATTTTGACTGACAACTATCTATACAGCTGTTTTTTTAATAAAATAGACAGAATATCCAGCAAGCTAGTACTTCAAGAACACTATCAAGGCAAGGTTCATTGTAATATATTGCAATGTTACTGTTTACAACTTGAAAATAGATTTTTTAACCCTTAGAAGAGTAAAAAACCGTTTTTTTACCATGAAAATCGTTCATTAAGAGGGTTTCTGAGATGCACATCTCAGTTTGTTATAGTTCAAATAAAACATACAAATTTCGAAAAAATAGACTTTTCGAGAAAATAAGCTTTAATTAGACGCCTCGGACGAAGAAAACCTAATAACGGTACGTTGCAATGCTAAAATAAATGGTAATGTACCGTTATACATTTTTCTTCGACCGACGCGTCTAATTGCGTATTTTCTCTAAGTTTGCAAATATTTTTATTACAAATTTAAAAATCACTGATTCAATAAATAAAAATAGATTTTTTGAAACATGTTTTTTGACCATAAAAAGCGTTATGTCGTTTTAAAAACCTTAATATGGTAAAAAACTTAAATTTTTTTTCTGAGCCGCCGCGCCGCTAGGGCTATTTCGTGGCCCGATGGTCTTGCGAAGCAGGCCCGAGGGCCCGTAAGCTAGCCCTGGTTGGATCGCACTTAGATGGCGGACACTGTTTTCCTGCCCGCGGGCACACCAGCTCCTCAAAAACGCCCGAGGTAGGAAAAATACTTTGAAGTGTTACATTTCTTGTATTCTGACCAGGTTAACATTTTCTGCACTAGATTTAATGGCATTTTAATTTGGATTTTAAAAGCATCAATGGCAGCAAAAACATTACTGTGAAAAGCTCTGAAAGGTATGGTTACTTTTCCTTTTACTTGTTGTTTCGATGGTTGCTATACTAACTGTTTTAGAAGTACTGATATTAATTTGATATTATTATCAAAAACTCTACTAGCCTCAACTGCGCATATTCTAAATTGATGTGATAAACGTTCATAAGAATGATTGTCATTTTTAGAGCTAACTGCTTCATCTCTGGTGGAAATCCTGTCTCTTGTACTCAAGTCAAGCCTTGATGCGTTGCTGGTTCACAGAAAAAAATTTGGCGTGGCTAGCACTCTATAGATGGCTCAGCTGTGTACAGCATGCCATAGAGCAGGAGAACAGCCGAACTGGAGCGCTTGTGCACACAGAGAAGTAATCCATAACATCGATGGCGGTGGAGTAACAGTTATGTCACGAGGCCTTTGACAAACTTTCAATGCCTTGTGGTGTAACTATTACTCCCCATAGATTCAACTAAGATTCGTACTGAAATCAATTTGCGTATATAATATATATATACACGTACACATGATATAACAATATATACTCAATTTCAATGCCACTTTTTAAATTAATAAATATCACTTCCAATTTTCAAAATGGATTTGGAAAAGTTACTGTGAGGATTATAACACTTATTGAACATAACCTACACAATTACGCACCATTCACTAATATAATGAACAATACACTTGTTACTATAAAAATAGGCCGAAGGTCCGGAAATTTTTCAAACAGTCTCTCCATTTTGATTATTATTCTGCAGCTTAAGTAAAACACAGGCCTCGACTACGCCCCGTGATGCACCTCTTGAGGCACTCGTGAGGCAGCCTAGCGAGGGCCTCATGAACTATTGCGGTAGCCCCTTTAGATTTCTGATCGGGTAGCTGAACCCACTCATCGTGTGCTGCGCGCGTTGGTAACGCTGTGTGGAGTAAATGTTACTGTGTGAGCTTTCAATTCAACTGCACCGACAACCAAACACGTTAACTCCTTGCAGGCAGTTGATGTTATGGATTACTTTTCTGTGTGATGTCTTGAGACTTTCTATATTGCTAAATGATGCTCCTCGTGAAGGGGTGGGCGAGCTTCTCGCAGCAAAATCACCTATTTACCCCCGACCCCCCTCACTATAATAGGGAGGCCTCTCATCCCTTTCCTTGACCCCTTTCCCAAGTGTCGAGTGGCCTGAGTAGTGGATCCTTGTGATACCCGGATGTCAGACAGTATGGGGATGGCGACCTAGCAAGCTAATCTCAGATGGCGCAACGGGTACTTAGCCTCTAACCAATGAGAACACTAGCGCGATTTTCAAGTATACTCTTGTTTTACACGTAATAAAACTACCTTTTGATTAAAAAATGTGTTTTAACTTCGATTTGAGGTAACATTATTACACAAGTGAATCTCAAATAAACATTGAAACACATTTTTTAAATAAAACAGTTTTATTACGTTTAAAATGAAAATAGCTTTGCAAATCGCGCTAGTAGTCTCATTGGTTGGAGGCTCAGTACCCGTTGCGCCATCTGAGATTAGCTTGCTAGGTCGCCATCCCCATAATATAAAAATATATCTATATACATATAGTACACGCTACCTGGTCCTTCGGTCTGGGGCGCTGACCGCCCCGCTTGGCTCAATGCAACTGCAACTCCGGCGCGCCGGACCTCGAGGAGGTTGCTGCTATACCAATTCGACATACGCTGCGAACCGTAGGAGCACCAGCCTCACTACATTTTTTTCAGTGTTGATGAACTTGGTACGCATAAATCACTACTTTGTTTATTACTTGATGTGTTGGTACTACTGTCACGTTTTAAATAATCTGAATTGATACTTTCTAGAGTTGATGATTTATGAGAGCATCCTGCATCGCAAGTTTCCACAATAGTGGTATTACAAGAAAAATCTCTCATACATGGCTTGCACATAACATATTTACTTCTGTGATGTATACAATTAGATATGTATACTTAAGTCACTTGAGTACCCTGGCACGATGTGTTTTTCATAGATTTTATTTGCTCTAACAAGCGTGGCTCTTCCCCAAATTCTTGCATCCTTAGTTGGTGGTTCAGTTGAAGTAGATTGTTCATTAGATTGTTTGGGGATCACATTTTCTTCAACTGAGGTTGGACTTTCATGACTTACTTCCGGCAGTTTTCCACCATCTTCTAACAAACGTGAATCACAGTTTTCTTAACATTTTTTTGATGAACTATGTGTTTCGGATAACATTTCATTGATTTTTCTACGTCTATTTATTTTACAGTATGCACTACTATTTAATTCTCTCGAAGGAAAGGTATCATTTTCTTAAGATTCAAATGTATGCAGAGTAGCTTCTTTTTTTACGCACTTTTCTTCAATTCGCTTTCACGTCTGTATGTATGTATGAATGTATGTATGTATGTATGTATGTATGTATGTATGTGTGTATGCATGTATGTATGTATGTATGTATGTATGTATGTATGTATGTATGTATGTATGTATGTATGTATGTATGTATGTACATGTATGTATGTATGTGTGTGATATGTCACATTATTTGGAATCCAATATGGCGGATTTTATTCCATTCTAAATCCTCCTCGACATGGTATCAAATAAAAGGGCACGACGTGTAGGATATAATAAGCTATGTAACGTTATTTGGAATCCAATATGGCAGCTGTCACAAAATGGTGGATGTTATAACCTTCAAAGTCAAATCAGTAGCACAAATAGTTATAACTTTGATATGCTCTAAATCTGATATCTTGGCGAATTATTATAACTGGGTTTTGAAGTTGTGAAAAACATGCAGTACCACACTTATATGTTCCGAATTCTAAAAACTTAAAGCATGCAACTTTTTTCTTTTCGAGTTCAAAATAACTTAGAGCATATAACTTCTAAGTTATGATTTTATGAGTGTTTGTAAGTAGCCTTCTTAACATATAAATGCTTGAAGCATGCAAGTAAAAAAAGTTAAGTTATATGAGAGCTGTGATGCATTCTTACATCGTGAGGGCTAGAAGCATAAAACTTAAAGTTTTGAGGTTATACAAGCTAAGGACGTTGAGGTTCTAAGGTCAGGGCGTTTAAGCTTTCAAGTACCTGAAGCTTTTAATCATCAGAACATATAAGTTGCTTGAACAAAAAGTAATTCCAAATATCATTCAGTTTATCAAGTATACTGTCTATAAATAATTTCATGTGATTACCATTTTGAAAAAATAGCGCCTAACTGCAGATCATAATGGGTACAATGATACAAATCTAACACTAGATTATTAATTAACGTTCTGGAAACTCTCCAACATCAATTTTTAACATAACAACGAAAAAACTTTTATTGGTGTGTTTGCCATTTAAATTCATCATTTTAAATAATAAAATTCAAATATCACCTTACAAAAATTAGCTAAGAACTAAAAATCCAATATATTCATGTACTTCATTATTTGAGCACTTGATTGCTTTGAAGTCAGATGGTAAAATATCCCGTGACAATGTGACACCTCTAACATGATCTTTCAAAGATGATAATGCATTTTCGAGAAATAATGAAACACTGTTTGTCGAGAAAACGCTGGTTGAGAAAAAGCCGGAGGTCACGAATTTACTGAGCACCGTCACACTGTGTGGGCCTATACACATCCGCACACGTAGAAAAACCCAAGTCACATGTAAGTAAGTACTGGCAGAGTAGCGAATAAAAATGTTAATTTTCTCGGCTCGAATACGATGACGCGCGTGACGCGTTTATGGACAACGAGTTGTGCTTGCGAGACGCATTCTGGCACGATTCTCTTCATTTTACGCTAGTCCCTCTCATTCTTCGTCCTTACGAAAGTGTCGCGATAAGACATGCGTCAAGCGCGAAAATTGAGATACCTCGCCTTGACACGAATATGTAAATGTATGTATGTATGTATACATGCGCAAACGGACTGCTGTTTTCTTCTCCTTAAAATATAATTTTAATACTCTTATACCGAGAATTCAGTCGCTTGGAATGACTTGGTCTTATTTAACGAGTGCAGCATGCATTGGGAATGTCCATTAGTACTTGCACACCCTTTTACCATTGAAAGACTCTAGGCCTGGGGATTCAATTGAAAAATTCATTTCAACGCTGCTGCTGCTGCTGCTGCTGCTGCTGCTGCTGCTGCTGCTGCTGCTGCTGACGACATCTTAATGTTGACAATGAAAAAAAAATTGAGTTTTGTCACTAGAGAATACTCCTTTGGAGTGTCTTGAATTTTTATCCAAGCCAAGAGTATAACCATTTGTTAGTCATCTTATTTAAGGTGTACGGTTGATTTTAAAATTAAAATAAAGACGGTTTGAGTATTTTGGACTATCAATGCATGTGTACATATGTTTGTGTTTGAATACGTGTATCTTGATTAGTCGAAAACCATTATCACGATGTACTCTAATTTCAAAGTTTCCTTTGTTGTCATATCTTGATCCGATAACTTCAAAATGTACATGGTCGGTTCCACCCAAACTGTCTCAAAATGACTTCAAAAATGGTTTTAAAAAAAATTGGTTGAAAATATTTTTGGTCATGGTGCTTCTACGTAAAATACCATTCCCAACAAATATCAAAAGCAATTCCAGTATCTCACTACATAGTTTTTTAGTCAACAGATCGGGGTAAATGACCCATTCACTGTGCACGATCTAATTACTGCGCACTTTGATATAATGACAGGATTTATCTATTTCAAAATACTTAAATACGTCTGAGAAGCACTCAAAACAAAATATCATATGCATAGGTTATTATTTTTAGAAAATTGTAGTCAAATCTGATTTTAACAAAGTTGTGTGAACGATTGTCTTTTGTGTTTTTTTTCGAGTTTAACAAACTCGTAATGGAAAGGGAAAGTTAATGTATTAAAAATTTGTACCTTTAAACATCAATTAGCCCTTTAAATGTGTAAATTAGGTGCGCAGTATTTAGCCGCGCATAGTCATTGGTGCGTGGTAATAAGGTAGGGTGCATATTAATACATGTAACGAGATTGTTTTATAATATTCTTTTATTACGAATGATTAAGTGTTTTTAACACAAAAAAAATTATTTTATGTTAGACTGATAGCAGATATTTGTTGTAAAGTTTTAGTTTGATGCCATATGCGTGAAATAAGCACGTAGTAATATTAATGCAGCTGATAAAAAAACTAAAGCGCAGTAATTGGGTCATTCACCCCTATACGGGATTTTTTGCAAGTTAATTTTAGTTAATTTCTGAAAAAAGTACGTCTACCTCCAGTACATGTACGTAAGATGCTTGTGTAGTTGAGGTATTCTAACTCAGCTCAAATTATCGCTGGAAATAATCTCTATACTTTAAAAAAAAAGTTTCTTTAATAAAATTTAGTGCAACCGATTAAATGTTACAACTGTTTGGAAAAGATCAATAGAAATCGCTAAAAATGAGATTTTATGGATATTTACCGGAAATTAGTCATTTTACCTACCTCGGGCACTTTTGCAACCCTGGTACGCCCTCTGTAGAAAAAATAGGATTCGCCCTCCATGTGCATCCGACCAGGGCAGTCCCAACGGTCCCTTGGGCGTTGCTTCGCAAGCGCCCTCAGGCCCAGGGACTGCTCTGGAGAGATGCACATTTGCGACGAAAACTATCCTACTCCAATCTCGTACGAAAACTACTATTCTATGCATGGGCCCAAATTAAGTTTTTCCGCCCTAGGGCACAAAGTTGTGTGTATGTGTACATTTATGTATGCTTCACAAATACGAAAATTCAATTGAAATCAATCATTAATATATATATGTGCATGTACATGCATTTGCGCACTTGTTCCATGCGAAAGTTAAATAGTAATGCGATTATTCACCATATGTAACACCACTACAAATCATAGCTGTCATAAACTGTACTTTATATCTAAAATTAGTATATCTCTGTAATGTTCAATTGGCCACATGGGAAGACTTCTCCTGGCCCTAATAAATGTATTAATCAATCAGTCGATCTCTCTCTTTCTCTCTCTCTCTCTCTCTGTCACTGAATCAATGAATCTCTTCACATACAAGCCCGAGGATGTGGACTGCCAAAAACGACTTACCTCCGAATGACTCGTGCATTCGTATCTAGCTGTTTTTTTAAGCGCTAAATACGAATCTAATAATGAAAATCCCAGCAAATAAGTTTTGGACTGTGAAAATTATGTTTACAATTTTTTTTTTTTAATTTTTTTATTAATGAACGATCATTTCGTTTTTTGGAAGCGAGTGGGCTTTGCCCCCCCGTACCCTCCAGCGGGGACTTCGTCTAGATAGTGTGTCTTACCCAAACCCAACTCACCCTCACCTTTCGTACGTCGTGATCGCAGCATATATAGGGCAGTTGATTTTTTTCGTAACAGAAATTCGGGTGGAATTTTTTAAACTTTTCCTTAAGCATAAGTAGTTAACTAGTTTCGTTACCACAAATTCGAATCACGATGCACCTCACTTTGCACCCTCAAGGAGAAATGGTAGTTTTTGTCACAAATGTGCATTTCTCCAGGGCGGTTCCTGCCGGTTCGCGCGCCCGAGAGGCTGTTGGGACTCCCCTGGTCGGATGCACATGAGTGGCGAACGCTGTTTTTCCTACCGAGGGTGTACCAGGGTTGCAAAATGCCCGAGGTAGGAAAAATAAGATATACTTTGAGTATCGCGGTGGACGGAAAGGACATGGATGAAAAGGATATTTTGAGCTTTGAAGTGCTAGTACAGGTCGTAGACACAATGTTGACTATTTTTGCACACGTATTATTTTCCGTCCTGACAATTACTTGGAGAAAATAGGTATTTTGTACCTTTACAGATTATACATGGTGCAGGATAAAGGTGAACGGAAAAGACAGAAACTTTCCCGCACAATTCAAAAGTTATAGTCCTCGGTGGCAGGAGAGTTCTGAATAAAAACTAATAACGGTGCAACTGATTGTTTGCTTGTACAGTGTGGTTTAAAAATCCACCATTGCACGGCTCCATCAAACAACTTTGACTGGTTGCCAAAGCCTACGGTGCAATTCACTATTATTTGACGATACTTTGGGGACAAAATGAATGCAGACTTACTCGGTCTGGTGATGATGGAATTTGTATTGGTACAGGTAGCAATAGGTAGATAATATCCAAGACTTTGAGATGTATACCCGCAGTTGAGGTATATACGCTTCATCTTCGCGCAGCCAGGGTCATAAGGTGAACAAATCATGATGAGACAGTGGACGAAAAGGACATTTTTCCCCTTTTTTCGCAAATTTGACCCCCAAAATGACCTTGAATGTATTCTTTTATGATTTGAGCAGAAAAAGCGCAACTTTTTTCATAAATATTGACTTTTAAATTTATGCATTTCACCTCAGTACGCGCATACGAGCCGGGGACATCGTCTGAGTCAGTTTCGGCGGAATCAACCATACACAAGTATGTTGAGACACACTTCCGTTTTTCATAGCAATACAATTTAGTATTTGTTATATAATTAGAATAACAGATGTTCTACAATAGAAACATATGTTTTTTTTATCATCCCTCTAACATGATATGCAACGTTTCGATGAGCGAAGGACACGATTAGATTCGTGATTATCTTAAATGGTACAGTAACAATGTGATTACGATCAGTATGTCATTATTTTTGAAAGCCAATAAAAGTTGCAAAAATTGTTTAAGGAATTGATTAGGACTCACTCTACTCTCTAATCCAAAAAATTAAAATTAAATGTACACAAAAGACTGTTCTAAAACGAGCTGTCATTTAATAAATTAAAAAAGTGAAAAATACATTTGTTTTCAGATAATCTGTATCAGACTACGAATTGGATACGGGGACATTGAGATTTTTAGAGCAATCAATATAAATCAATATATAGGGAGACATATTTCCCAAAACAGATTTAAGAAAATTGAAACTAAAACAATCACTGCAATTTACAGTCTCGCATACTTATCTGATCTAAAAAAAAACTCATTTTTTACTTTTCAGTTTGATGCACTTTATTAAGTTTATGTTGTATTTTTACTTGAATTGAGAAGTATTTGTGCAGTTGGCAAAAATTTTACAAAATATAAAAATTAGCTGGAAATTAAGATATGTACTTTAGATTTTTCATAATGACTATAACATACTCCAAATATTCTGAATAATATGTGAGTATGTAATACAACGCAAGTCCCGATACATGCTATGTAACGATACAAAAAACTTATATCACATGGCAAAAGCTAGATCGAATAAGCGATAAAGATGCTCAAAGTAGTATATTCGTATTCATACAATTAACATTTTAGCCCTCAAAATCATAAGAGTATAAATTTGAATTAGTGTAAGTCACTTCAAATAGGTGCATTTCCATTTCATTTATTCATATCAAGACAGCATATTATGGTAGAGGGGAGTGCGAGTGGTTAACCAGCGACGACACTTATTTTATTTCCCTGCATAAGTAATAAAACAAGATACCAGGCTTTTGAATAACTGATTATTATACGTGCGATGACTGTACGTATCCCAGGCATCAGTAAGGCAGCAAAGTGTCTGTTATAATTCTGTGTGGCGAGCGGCCCCCCCCCCCCCCCTCTCCAGCGCTTCCCCTGTTATTGAGGCATCGAAAACCGCACAACACAAGCAGGAACCGCAAATGAAAAAGAAACGAAAACCTAATTTTCGCCCTGCGTGAATAATTGATTTTGAGGATGAGCCTACTTATCCCTCTCGCCCAGCTTCCCTCTTCTCGACTTTACTTCCCGTCCACGTCAACTGTGGAGTGTATGAATTAAATGTAAATAGTATATTTGCTCGCACAACACTATTATTTCTCTCTCGTACTCTTTGTCTTATACGAACAGTATGATTACCGTTGGTATAACGATCCTTCTGAACAACTTTTTACAAACAAACTTAGATTTTTCATACTCCAGAAATTTTATGTTGCACTCAACATTACGTTTGTAAAAACATTAATTTCTACTTCACACGTAAATCAATGATGTAACTACTAAGTGACTATTCATTTACAAAATAAAGTAACGACTCGTTACATAAACTAAAAAATACTGTATTTTGGCCCAATACACTTAATTATCCTGTACACTGACGAATAATGGTAAGTTGTTTTCTGAGCACTGGTGAAAGACGAACGTTCTTCCGCTTTTTGCTCTGAAAGTTGTTATTATTATTGTATGATAGGCTGGTTAGCACATGCACAGAGAAATGTTCTACATTAATGCTATTTTGGAAACAATTAGTGCAAGTATTGAAATATTTTCATTGAAAATTCAGAGTTGATTACGAGACGTAAAAATTACAATCAAATTGGAGGCCTTAGAGCTTTTTTAATGAAATACTTGAATTCCCGACGTTCACAAATATACTTAATTTCATGAAGGGTGGGATGATTTAATTAGAGTTTGCTGACAATTCGCAATCACCCTTTGGATTTCCTTAAAAATATAGAAAAACTAGTATTCATTTTAAATAATTAGCTGTACTTTTTTATTTAACAATTTTTATAAAAATTTACTATTTAATTCCGTTTTTTATCTCTGCCTCTAGCGATCGTAGGTAGTTAAAAACACGTCAATTAAATATGCTTATGATAACGTTGACTATAAGGGAGTACTTTTCTAAAGATCAAGTACATTAAACCGTACGCAATTCCTAATGTGAATAATTCGTGAACGCGGCGATGATTCAAGTTTTGATGTTTAAGTGCAAAGTTGTAGGATTTCATTAATAAAAGCAGCATATCTCTATTATTTCTCGGAATAAACGTTATCTAAAACAATTTGGTTTTGAAAAAAATTATCGTCTTGACTTTTTCACTTTTTCAATACTTTTCTGTTTGTCAGTAATCGGAAGACTCCGTTAAAGTCAAATTGTAAGGTTTGAGCTGAGTTATCCAGAAAAAAATGGGTGGGGATCGTGGAATCCATACGACAGAAGCAAAACTTCAACTATGTGCATAGAATGAGAGTACACTGTGGAAAAGAACAATCATTTCTAGACACTCTATACGTAAAAAAAAAAAAAACGGTTCAATCGATTAAAGATCCTCAGCTTTATAATGATGATGATGATGATGATGATGATGATGATGATAATAATAATAATAATAATACTGTATCCTCGCCATTAATGTTGATCCGCTGATATGAGCTGCCACAGACAGTCCCTACTACATGACACATCACTGCAATAATGATAACATCTATGTGGCTTATCTTGCCGCTGTTCGGCTGCAGTTCGAGCAAGTATCATCTTATACGTACCTCTGCGTACTGTGCGAGGCGCCAACGGTCTGCGCGAACATAAAGTATAACGCTGGTATGGAGGCAAAAAGTAAGCGCGTCATCGGGAATGGGCACATCACGCGCACGGAAAGAGAGCGAGGGAGAAAGATTGCGGGCAGAATGGAAAGAGGGAGAGAGAGCTCGGTTTGTCATTAGAAATGCACGCGTGGTCGTAAGGAAAACGCGGCGCGGAGGCAGCATCGGTGCGAGGATGCTCCACGGTTCACCGCGCTACATTTCAGATCGTTAAGGGTGTGCGTACAATGCTGTCGGAGCAATTCACCCGCCATGGGCTTGCCCCTCTGCGGCGACCAAGGCGAATAATGTAACGAGAGTACAGAGAGAAAGAAAGAGAGAGAGAGAGAGAGAGAGATGGAGCGGAGCGAGACACCCGTCAATTATCCCTATTACGCGCCTTTCCTCTCCTGTCCTGCAGCCTGAACTCTCGTGTGACGCAGCGTGCATCATCCTCCTGATTACATGCACGTGTGCAGCCTCTGTTTTATTCATCATCCCATATCCTGACTACTATATGTATATATATATATATATATATATATATTATACAGTGACTATATTACAGAACCGACTGAAGTGCCAAACCGAAATCGACGCCTCAACAAGGATCGGCTTCGGTGAGAACTGTAAACCTTTGTAATACAAATTCTGTATCCTCCTCTCATAATAGGTACCGATCGACACCGGTGCACGGTTATAGACCCGCATTCCGTGATACCTACGTGCTTTTCTACAATAAACCGGAACACTGCTGAAAATCTACCGCCCACTGTATAATGTCAATACGCGGACTTGGAAACACTCCTGCGCGTACTCATGCCGTTTGATATACACGCACCGGGCACTCGCGGCATTAAACGCAGGTTGAGCTTAATACATGGTTATACGCGCTGTAAGGACAATCACCTGCATGTACGTTTAGCGGTAATGGGGTGATTCTGTGCGACGCCTGCAGCAGTATAAAGCGGCAGCGAGACTAGAGCCGCAGAGTGGTTGTTATGCTGCTGCTGCTTCTGCTATGCGTGCACGCACCGATCTGTATACTCATTACATTCTCGTTCGGGAGAACTCTTTAAGATTCCGGGCGCGAGCTGATGCCGGCGACGAATGGCCGGCGGAGAAAGGATTTTCGATCTTTTCATCTCGCCATCCTTTGGCGGGGACGCGTCTTCCGATGAAAGAGGGGCGAGAGAGATTTGTCAACGCGTATGATCGTCCACCTCTGCTCGGGTCGTGGGTACGTATTCTCTACCTAGGTATATATATATATATATATGTATGTATGCATGCATGCATGCACGCACGTACAGATGACATTACATTATCTTCTCCTCGTGGATGTAATGTATACACGCTCTTGGGACAACGGCATACATGAATTGAAAAGAGGAGCTGCTGCTGCCGCCGCCGCGCCATTGTACTCTAGCTGTACAAACTTGTGAGAAATACTCAAGCAGCCATAGCACTATCGATCAGAGATAATTTTACTCTTGTCGACTACTGCTGCTGCTGAACGGCTCACAGATTGTTCTCCAAAGGAGTTGTTTGATAAAACTTGCGTCAACGTGCAACCAGCAGAGCCAAACTGCGCGTCGAGGATATGGATATCACTTTATAGCGCTCATTCTCTTGGGCGCGTTAACAATCATCGCGCATTTTTTTCGATTCGAATCGGACCATCGCGCACGACGAGCCTCGGAAACTTATTATTCCTTTGACACCTTTCAGCCGATGATTTGTAAAAGCATCGATTTGTTATTCAGATGCGCGCGGGGAGAAAACGAAATTTTGAATGTACGCTCAGGGCCGCGTGCGTACTCCGGAAGATGATTCAAGCGTAGGTTTCACGCTCCGTGGTTTCTATTCTATTCTTCGTTTTGAGTCCAACGCTTGACAATTTTTCACGAAATTTCGTGTACTAAGAATCGAAGAACGCATACTCTTCGTATTCATTTCACCCATCTTGGAGAATATATTCAGACTCGAGTACACGTCTTTACGTGACTGATCATACTTTTAAGTCCACTAAAATAAACGACGAGTCGACCACCAATTACATAGTCTTGTGATTTTCTTCAACAAATCTTAGTATGACATCATTTGTTTATTCCATTACAATTTAATGACGATTAACTGAAAAGTTTGCTGTTCGTATTAATTACTCTGTGTACATTACTGGTAACTTACAGTTTGATTCATATAATTCGTTCGAAATTTGCAAAATTTCGGTATTTCGTTGTATACATATACACAACATGTTTCCACACTGCAGAAAAATATTTCCACACGGTTATCCCACGTAAGAATACTCTGTACAGAAAATCGGAACGTCGGGCTCGGTCGCACCAAAACGGTGCAGGAAACAGCAATTTTCTACAACACACAATGCAGGCACGAGGTGCTAAACTTTTTAAGTAAAAAACGTGCACCATCGTCCCATTCCCCAGCAATACAAAATTGAAACGAAATGATGCGTTGACGAAACTGAAAAACCATATGCAACGTGGCAGTACAGCCAAAGCGACGATGGAACGTCCGAGCGTGATTCCGCGACCTCGGTCCCGAAGTCTCGGAGTTCTCCTCCGCTGTGCCACCCCTCGCCACATATGCAGGCGTACAACGGAGCTCTTTTCATCAACGGGCCCGGGCGCATGGCGTGACAAAACCGGCTGAAGATCGAAAAAAATCGAGCCAAGAATCCCGCGGCATGAGCTCGCGCGAGCGGAACGAGCGACGGGACGGCCAAAGGACGGGGGGAGACGAATCGCGGCGGGCGAGGGTGAACGGGACACGCTACGTCGGATTGATCGTCGGAGGCGACAATATGCGCCTACTTTTGTCCCCCGCCCCGAGTCGAGAAGCAGACGAGGACAGGGGAGGAGGGAAGAGGCGACAAAGTCGAGCGGCGCCCGAGCCGCTGTATGTACGTACCCGCGCGTGAAAGGACCGCTGACTCCGTGATTAACGCGCGCACTCGCGTGCATTGTAATATCATGAAACCGAGCGCGGGTCGCCTCATGTCGCGGGGGGCTCTTTAGCATCGTGCGCGAGTGTGCGCGTGACTATTGTGCGATATTAATGTGACTTTTTACTATAGTCGCGCGATTGTACTTATACGTCGTCGCCTGGGAGGAACAAGATATACTATCTCAAATTTCGGCTGAAAAAGGGTACTATCTCGTTTGGAGCGCTGATACAGGTACTATCTCAGCGCTGGAGGAAAAAGGTACTATCTCGGCACTGAGGAGAAAAGGTACTATTTCAGGGAAACGGGAAAAGGTACTATCTCGGCACTGTGGGGAGAAGTCATACTTTGAATCTCACTTTCATTAAGCAAAAAAAGACAAATGATTTTGTTAACAATGCATACTGATTAATCTGTCAAAATAATTGGGAATATCTTTTGACAATTCCGTTTTAATTGAAAAATTTAAAACACTTGTATAAATCGTTGTATCCGGGCTTTAAAAAAACGAAATAATTTCGAATTTGCGAGAAAAAGTAAATGACTCTGATATCTCTCAGTGTGCAAAAAACCAGTAGATTATTTATTTACCGATCCGAGATACAACCATTTTTCTGTGGCGGCAAGATAGTATCTTTTCCCGCTACGCCGAGATAGTACCTTTTTCTAGCTTTGCCGAGATAGTACCTATTCCCCGCAGTTCCGAGATCGTACCTTCTTCCCCGGAGCGCCGAGATAGTACGTTTCTCAGCGCTCTAAACGAGATAGTTTCTTCTTAAGCCAAAATTTGAGATAGTACCTTGTTCCTCCCAGGCGACGATATACGAACGAGGCGCGAGGAGGACTCGTGTAATAGCAGCAGAAGCAACATCCGTATATTGCAGAGTCAGCCGTGCGACTGTGCCGTTCTAGCTTCGTTTTCATTGAAATTCGAATGATGTACCTTCGATGTTATATACTCATGTACAGGGATAGCCTCGCTGCAGCTTTGAGCTCTGTTACTTAACATGAGGGTACGCCCAGTGCTGAGGGGAAACAATTGGTCTGATAATGATGATGACGATGCCGATGATAAAGACAAACGGGTCATCGCGCAGTACGCAGGCAGCTAAGGTGCACGCTCCGGTGATATTAATTGGCACGGTAAGCAAGTACGGGAGACGGCTTGTGAAATGTCATGCGGGAGTTCGCACGCTGTTGTTTTGGGAATTGGTTCAAGGTGCATCAGGCGCTGTTGAAAGAGAGACATAAATTGTTATAGTGAAAGGTGCGGTGAAGTTGGGATGCTAACCTAGCTGTTACGATTTTTACATGTATATTATTAAGGTGGTTCTGTTAATCTAAAAGACATATATATATATATACACTTGTCTTCTACATATGCTAGGTTGTTAAGGATACCCAAGGAGGGCCTCCCGTACCTATCGTTGATTTCTGTTCTGGTTAGTACACTCGTTAGTACATATATTGTATATATTATGTAGTCGGCAGGAAAAGAAAGGGTCATGTTTGTATGAAGAATTGTTAATTATGTAAAATAGAGCACAACATTAATATACGACGAACCTCGTCTTACAAAATAGCCTTTTCAAGCCATGATTTTTATACTTATTTTTTATTCATATGAGGTTAATTTGGATCTTTTCTACGTCTTGTAATATAAAGTCTTGTTCTATGGCTCTTTCAGTAACTATGATATTTACTTACTGGAGGTGTACCAACATAAAAAAAAACGTTGTTTTGACATATTGTAATATACGTTAATAGGCATCTATTAAAAGATAAAAAATGTGAAACATCGGGAACTTAGTCCCCCTGGAAATAGAGGATCAGTATTTTGAGTAGGGTTGCTCGATACCGTTACCATACGATAGTTTACAAGAGGATTGTTTCGATATCGAAAAATATTAACCCGAGCAGAAATTTAATGTGGCCGCCAAACGAGTTAGGACGCTCATAACTAGGCTGCCTAGCTAGGCCCGTGTTTGGTATACGACGGGGGAAGCACTGGGACCCAGAGAGGTCTTACTGGGGCTGTGGGCCTGTTCCTTAGAGAATATGCTCTAAGGTCTGTTCAGAATTGACGATATTTGGTTAAGTTACATGGGTGAGAGGGAGACAACGTTATATTATCGTGATATATCTATAACCTACATGCAATATAAATAGCTTTATCGCGGATGCCTCGCTTGGACCACATTCTCGCCAAGTCTATTCGTGCCATCTAACTCATGCATACGCCACGGTAGAGCCGAGAGGCGCGGCATCGCATTAGGGCCTCGCGAGCGCCTAGATAACTTTTCTGTTTGGGAAATAATTCAGCATTGTACAAACAATGTTATAACAATAATTTAACATTGTACAAATCGATGTTCATACTATCGATATCTTATCGGTATCGACATGGAAGTATCGGTATCGTATCGTCAGTATCGCCGCTTCTTAATAAATTTGTCAACTTTTAATAATAATATAGTTTTATACACATAACTAATTGCATTTACTTTGTATAAATGAGTTTTTTAGGAAGACAAACTTGATATATGGTGCCAAAGAGAGGGAATAGTTTTTCTTGTGAGAGGAAAGTGAAAAAGATTGGAAAAATTACCAATGAAAACAAAGAAACTGACGATTATTCTAGTAAAATTCAAAGTCAAGTAGTTGTACCAGAATATTGCAAGAGTTATTTCCGGTAAATATTGAAAGATAATATCAAAATGGAGTCTGCTTGGATTACAAAGAAAAGAAAGGTTGTGCGTGAAATTCCTATGAAACACAGAAACACTGTGCTTATTTCCTATTGTTTAGGTATTGTGTTTATTTTTATTGTCATACGGTTGTACTCTGGTGAGTCCATCAGTATAAAAAAATAAAATATTTATTTATGAGTGAAGTAACAACATTTTAAATTTTTATTATTTTCCGATAACATACTTGATAATATTGACGATATCGATAACATTGATTGTGTAGTATCGATATTGTATGGAATCTAGACGTACCGATATCTTCACCAGCATCGAATATCGTGCGACCCTAATTTTAAGATAGGATCTTACTTCACCGGGAAGTAAACTTATATTAATTTAATCAGTGAATATTTATATTACTTTTCATCCAAACATTTTGAGATAGACGGAGGAAGAATTGTGTTGATGAAATACTGGATTTGCATAACTTACAGTTTCTAGTCCGAATGTTAATCAATGAAAGGAGTACATCTTTACAGTTACGAGTAATAATTAGAACACAACCCACTTTTATGAAAACGAACTTTATTAACGGAAATTAACAGAACGTAACAGCTCGAGATTACAATTTCAAAATTACAATCTAGACTACTTTTTATTATTTTTTTCTTTTCAACATCAACAACACCTAGCAACGCATAGCAGCACCCTCGGTAACACCTACAAAGCGCGGCAATACATGCGATCTCCGACCTTCCAACCGTGTATCTAACAATATTGTATGTGTATTGTACATGTATTGCTCATAATATATTTTACGAATAGCGGGAAAATTGTACTTCACTAGTTCATATACTTATACCATCAATAGTGCAAAAGAAAGGTGAGTGGAAGAGTGAAGGAGAGCCGCGTCGAAAACCATAGGCCGCGAGTGTAAGAAAAGATGGAGCCAAATCAGACGCGTGCATGCAGTTGCGCATACGTATGATTCATGGAATTACCCATACCTACAAGCATAATGTAAAAAAATCCTTGCACGTGCACAGAGAAAAAATTACTCGGCGTAAGTGGTATGTTGGAGCGTGCACTCAAGCTCTGCTAACTGTAAGAGAAAATACCGTTACCCCTTGACGAAAATTTTTTTTGGATCAGCTATCAATGAAACAAGGTCCGATTCAGTTTGCCCCAAAAAATAATAAGATTCGAGCTTCTTAGTAAAAAATATTGTTATGAATTCTTTCGTCCATCCGTACGACGTGAATGCAGAGGAATAGACATAGGAATTTATTGCTACATGTGCCTAACTTTAACATAAATTTTGTCCTTTTATAGATAAGTTGAAAAAATACGAAATTTATGTTCAAAATCGTTTCTTCTGTTGGCAGAAATATAAATCGTACTTTTTTAGGCGACCTCGTATCGTGCCTTTGTTTCGTAAAAGGCGGCGATATGTGTTGCGAATCAACTTTACTCGAATGGGATCAAACGCAGTGCGAGTATGAGTCTTCGATGGCTTAGTGGTTAGCGCGCTAACTTCCTAGCCTGACAGACTCGAGGTAAAAACGGGTTCGATTCTCGTCGAAAAATTTTCGGGAATTGTTGCGATTCTCGGACTTTTTCGGTGGGAAAAGTACCCGCGGCGCCGAAAACACATTCTCCCCGATTCTAGCGGACCGACTGCAGTTTCTCCTGATGATGCCT
>JAPYYV010003378.1:0-40695 GCA_030522625.1 Copidosoma aretas
ACTAGGCGGGGAGTCCTGTGGCGACTCGCCTTACTCGCGCCCTAAGTCACACTTACGCACCGGCTTCCCACTTCGCCCGCTAGATGGTTTCGACACCTCCACCCAGATTCTGCTCTCCGCAAGTGGCGAAAAACGACATTCGTTCATATATAAGCGTGATCATTCCCACTCGATACCCGACTCCTTCGTTGTCTAAGGCAGAAAGCACACCGTCAGCCTTCCTGATGAGTCCAGGTGTGCTCTCGGGGCGAAACATTCTTTTCTCTCTTTTTAGCAATCGACTTCGAGCACCGGGAGTTGGCTCACCCCGTAACAATTCCCAAATACATAGTGGTAAAAATACAGAAAAGATATTTTTAAAATTAGTTTATCCGCCAGTATACATGAAAACACTATTCACAATTATCAATACAATTAAATCTTCTGTATTTTCCACTTTATTTTAATATTTATTTTCTTAGTTCATTTATGATTTTTTTTTTTGTTATTATATTTGCACTTTGAAATTCCTCTTTCTTATCGCAAACATGTATTTTTTAACAAAACTAGGGGGCTCTGCCCCCTGCGCGCTCCGCGCGCCAACCCCCGCCATTAAATCATATCAATTTCCACGATTTTTTAAGAAAAATCAACTGATTAGCCAATCAGAACATGAAGTTTTAATTTGTTTTCATTGATATTACTTTTTATTCAATTTTTCATAATCTCAATTTCAAATTTACCCGCGCTTTACCAGTCTCAGCCAATCACAAAACGAATAAATTCTCTGTAGATACTGTTTATTTTAGCCTGATTAAACAGAATCTGATTTGAACCGTGTGAAAAATTGTGACATCAAAAATCTCCCATCATTTATAAAAGCTCCCAAATTTATCAAGATAACCATAATTTATTTTTTCAAATTTACATAACAATTGTTAACACCAATTTTTTTTTCTACTAACAACTGAAAAATACTGCGGAAATACCAACTGCTTATGCGACTTCTGAATCCCATGTACATGAATCAAAGAAAAAAGAAGTTGACGTTGTTTCACAAGATCTATCGGTAAAAAGTTTAGCCTTATTATTGAATTTCCTTAAGTTCTTCTTTCTTTCAATTCATACATTGATATTAGCTACATAAAGTGCAAAAAAAATTATTGACAGATAATGTAATCTTCGTGGTCTAATACACGATGAATATAATTATAAGAGCAAAAATAAGGAAAGCATCAGGTAGTTTTGTCTTATATTTTTTGGATTACGATTTACTTATTTCTTACACCAAGCAAACATGTTAGTCGTAAAAAAACTGATAATGCCCCTATACTTCTTTGCATTGGGTGAGTAAACCGTAAAAATAAAAAAATAAAATTAACAACGGATAAGCAATAAAATTTCGATGTAATACTGGACATAGTTTTCATGGGTATCTTTCTACTTTCAAAAGCACTATGTTGAATACTTTAGGAGTTAAGCCTATGCATGGTGTGAATGCGATTTCACGTGTCTTTGCAGGGGGAAAGTGATACCTCCGCAGATACGCAAGCGGTTTTTTCACATAAAATTAATCTAACAATAATGCAAGAATAAGATTGAAATAAATATTCTAAAAATGTACCGTACCCATTTATACAGTGAATAAAGTTTTAAATGGAAAATCTAAAAACATAGGTGAGCGGTGCACTTTTCAAAAACATATTGGAATCGATTCCTCGTGTTGTTTATAACAAAATCTTAGTAATTTTTATTTTTTCGGATAGGAGGTAATTTGTTGTTGACAAAAACTTGCAAATTATTTAAAAAATGAAAATTCATCATAAAAACTATTATTTTAGGATAATTGGGCAAATAGTATATTATGTCACTAGGGCGCAAAGTACAAATAAGCACGCCCGGAGGGCGGGGTTGTTGTACGTTGGTGCCCGAGTCGCTTATATTGTTTTTTCACCATACTGCCTTGAAAATTCCTCCTCTCGGCGCAGGATTGGTGAAAAATCGTATACAATCCACGGGAGGAAATAAAGAAAGCCTCAGAACACATGCTTATCATCCTCGGCTTCGCCTCGGGCGTCAATTGCCTGTGTTCTGAGATATTCTTTACTTTTCCTCCGTAGGTGAGTAATGTACTATTCTTACCGAGGGCGAAAAGTGCAATTTTGCGCCCGTGGGTGCAAAGTACTTTGAGGGCGAAAAATGCGACCCGAGGGCGAAAAGGCTCTGTCGCACTTTGCGCCCATGGTAAGAAATTAGTAGTTTTCGTCACAAATGTGCATCTCTCCAAGGCGGTCCCTGGGCCCGAGGGCGCTTGCGAAGCAACGCCCGAGGGACCATTGGGACCCCCCATGGTTGGATGCACATGAGTGGCGAGCGCTGTTTTTCCTACCGACGCCGTACCAGGGTTGCAAATGTGCCCGAGGTAGGAAAACTACTATTTCGGTCTATCTTTTTTTATTTCAATAGTATCGATTTAAAAAAATCAAATAGTAGTTTGCCTACCTCGGGTACTTTTGTAATCCTTGTACACCGTCGGTAGGAAAAACAGCGTTCGCCACTCATGTGCATCCGACCAGGGAGGTCCCAACAGTCTCTCGGGCTTTGCTTCCAAAGCGCCCTCGGGCCTAGGGACCGCCTTGGAGGGATGCACATTTGTGACGAAAACTACTATTCTGCCCTAGGGCTCAAAGTAATTTAGCGGGCACAAAGTGTGCCAACGGGCGCAAAATTTCACTTTTTACCCTCGGTAAGAAGAACAATATACGCAACTTGGGCGTGCTTGTTTGTATTTTGCGCCCTAGTGACGTAATGTACTATTTTGTCTCTTGGCTTTTTTTCCAAAAATAAATTGTTTTTTGAGGTACATGGGATTGTAAGTCGAAAAATTGCCATGTTTCGGAATTTATTTCTCTCAAAGTTTTTCTAATGATTCTTACGGGAAAATGACCGTTAAAATTTCGACTTGAAGACCATACTTTTTAATTTGGTTGAACTTTAATTTGCAAGTTTTTTGTCAATAATAAATTACCTCCTATCTAAGCAAATAAAAGTTACTAAGGTTTTTGCTTTATAGAACGGGAGGAATTTATTTTAATAGGTTTCATCCTTATAACCCTTTTAGGTGGGTTAGATGTAATCTCCGAACGTCCATTTAGGGGTGCACCGCTCGCCTAGCACATTCGCGTTACATAAAGTTATTCAACATTTTTCGGATGTAAGACTGTCTTAAAAAGCAATGAAAAAAGCAATTAATTTCGCAGAGTAGCTGGTTATAGGTTGTGTTTACTGTTGTGATTGAACACACTTTATTAAGTTGTCTGTAGAGTAGACTTAAAAGAATATAAGGTTATCGCGGCACACAGTCTTCGTTATATTTAAAGCATTTTGAACATCTATTTCAGTAATTGAATAAATATTGTATTCTTAAAAGCAAAATATGTAATGTCATTATCATATGACAAGCAATATGCTATTATACAATTATTATGTACATTTCAGAAGTAGCCTTGATTATCTTTATATTTATAGTCCAAATTGTAGATATGGTTGCATAAAAAAAATTGTAGAGCTGAATTGACTATTAATGAAGGCCATGATCCAAGTACAATTCAACTATCCAAAGATCCTTATACTTGTATCATGAGAAAAAAACTGAAATCTGTAGCTAAGAGTACCAGAGGATCGACTCGAGATACATTTGATAAAGTTGATAGACAGTAAGATATAGATACATAAACTTCAATAGTAATGTTTTTGTTAAGTAATAAATATCGGTACACAATTACTAGTGTCAACTTTGGTATGGTAAAATTGAATTTTATCTTTACTGAAAATGCTCATATTTTACGCTTTTTTATTTAGAAATAAAGAATTGCAACACAAGCTATCCTACCCAACTGTGCAGAAAACAATGCAACGAGCAAAGAAATGTTCAGTAACGAACACTGGGCTAAAAAAAC
The DNA here is from genome assembly GCA_030522625.1 of Copidosoma aretas. Classification (NCBI taxonomy): domain Eukaryota; kingdom Metazoa; phylum Arthropoda; class Insecta; order Hymenoptera; family Encyrtidae; genus Copidosoma; species Copidosoma aretas. Next base: position 3,939 of record JAPYYV010003378.1, read on the forward strand.
AATACAGCTCATTGGAAGCTTTTGCTGAGCACATTAAGAAGTATCCGGAAATCTTAGTTTATGAAGAACAAGACAAAAAATTTTTCGATCTCTGCTCATCATGTTAAATCTTCATCCCAAAGTGACCACCTTATTTTAATAGATGAAAATCAATTGCAAGAATTTAATGGGCAGAATGACATGTTTATAGATGCTACCTTCAGAATCGCACCGGACATAAAACGTGTAACACAAATTTTGACAGTTATGTGTAAAAAACATAATGTGGTATGTGGTACGTTCTAATTTACTTTTTATGTTATACATGTTGCACATAATTGGGATCTTGCATGAAAAATTCCATTCGGTCTGTGAGGTAGATTATTAAAAAATATTAGACACATTTTTTTTTATGAAAACAAAAACTTACGGAGATAGAGCACATGGAAGTTCAGGAGTGGGAAGTAATGACGTCACAGTGCACTAACAGCTGTACAAAAATCATGTACCAAATGCAGAAAGCAATGGTTTGCAAAAACTACTGGGTATTATTTAAGGATAGTTTTAGGACTACTAAAACTATAATCTGTGGAAATTTCAGACAGTTACATGTATTTTATCCGGAGTTATACATTTTAAAATGGGATAATTTTGAGGTTTTTTGCACTTTGCGAAAAAACGCCTTAGCCAATTGAGTTCGACCGGAACTCATTTTGCTCGTTTTTGTATTGCACATATTTTTTACTCAAGCAACTTTTCTCGCGTGACCAAACTATTCGTACTCGCTTCGATCGGGTGATATACTTCATCCTTGTTAAGATTATCACATTCCCGCACTCGTATCGTAATCTACTATTTTTTACCATGGGCACAAAGTGCGGTAGAGCCTTTCGGGCGCTCAAGTTTTTACTTTGTGCCCTAGTGACGTAATGCACTATATGTTTCGTTTTTAGTCATTATACGTTAATTTTTCGCATGGAAGATACACTAAGATTTTTAAAAAAATCTGTCATATGTGAGTTCTCACCCATATTTTTCTGATTCAGGGTGTAAAATAATTGATTTTTAACTTATGTATTGTAGTTCAAAATTTGGATTCGTATTTTGACCTTATGGTTTTTAGAAAAGTTTTTTGATTTAAAAATAAAAAAAAACGGTATTTTCGCTATTTTTCGACTAAAAGTGCTTAAACTTTATGTTTTAAATACTAGTAACTTACATAGAATAAAATTTGTTTAATTTTTTATGTTAAGTCATCATTATAAGCTGTTTTGTTTTTTGATTCATCCCTTAAGGAGGTTTGGGAGTTTCGCTCAGAGGGGTGAGGAACGGGGAGTCCCTCCGGCCCGCGCAGCTAGGCCCCCTTTATCGCGCACCTCCTCTTGCAGCCTACAAACTCAGTATTTACAACCTTAAAAGATTGATATTTCTTAAAGTTGCCTGGGAAGGATTGATTTTTATATAAGCGTATCTTCCTTTTGTACCAAGGTATCTGTACAAACTTTATTTTTTGCTCAAACATATTTACATTATACTGCAATTCTAACCGAAAGGCGACTGAATCTCGTTCTTCCATAAGAACCCGTGTTAAATTGCCTATTTTCAACATTTTTTTTCTCAAAAATTTCCCCGGTGAAAAATCTGAAAAAATTCATACGCACTTCTGATGTGTTGTAGAACAACATATATTTTTTTAAAGAAGATTCTAGATTTTCAACTTTTCTCCTAAACCTCATTAAATCTTATTTATTTAGGATAATTTTATGTAAAAAATATAAAATTTTCAACTTATGCTACCGAGCAAATACTATAGAGCTTTTGTGCACAATCATTAGAATAAAAAATGGCATTAAATATTATAAATAAACGTATGTAAAATTTTATATCTATTCACAATAATAAATAAATTTCTAATTTTCAAACAATAATCTTATGATTTAAATGAAGATATCATGTTAAACTAATTTAAATAATATTATAGAAATCTCAAACGTTTCTTAAAAATAAAAAGCAAGAAATTGGAGATCGAGGAAGCTATTTGTTAATTCATTGGCAGCGGTTTTTATTTTTGTGTTGGATTAGTTGAGGTCAACAGCATTCATAGTAGTTTCTCTCAGTACTTATTTGTAGTTTTAAAAAAAAATATCGTGACTGATCGAATTTTTTTGATTTTTGAGCATCAATAAAAGTTATTTTTTCAAAAGAACGATCATTTGTTTGTTTGACAGTCATGTTGTATTATCATAGTTATTTATTTATTTACTTGTATCTGAAAATGAAAATATTTGATGATGTACTGTGATTTCATTACTTACTGCATACTCTTCGATTAACTTACCTCTTGAATTACCTAATTTGGCACCTTTAGACAAAATAATGTACGTGACTCGAGCGCAGGCCTTCGGGCTCTTGTGCGCAATTTGGGCTCTTCGATTACTTTGGGCCCTAGGGCTTAATAGTAGATTTTTGTACAAGATTGGAAAGCTTTTCCTACCTCGGGCCTTTTTGGATCCCTCGTACACCCTCAGCAGGAAAAATAGCATTCGTAACTCGGTCGTAAAGGTTTCTTCACGAACCTTGTTACGTCCCTCGCCTACAGCTCGTGCCGTAAGCCTCTTGGTACGAAAATTATAGTAGTTTTCATACGAGATTGGAAAGGCTTTAATTTGCGTACCGAGAGATTGACAGCACGGGCCGTAAGCGAGGGACGTAACGAGGTTCGTGAATAAGCCTTTACGACCGAGTTACAAACGCTATTTTCCTTACCGAGGGTGTAACAGGGTTCCAACAAGGCCCGAGGTAGGAAAACTATTTCTTACCTAGGGCGCAAAGTGAAATTAGCGTTTTGCGCCCTAGGGCCACACTTTGGGCCCTTGAATCGATTTGGGCCCACGGGCAGTAACAGTACATTTCGTACCATGAGCGCAAAGTAAAAAAATCACGAAGGGCGGAGTTTTTGAATGTTTGTGCCCGAGGTCCGAACGACGTTTTTCTTTCGGAGGATGCAAAGTCGAACTTTGCCCCCGTGGGCACACTTTGGGCCCGCTAATCACTTTGCGCCCTAAGGCCGGAAAGTGATTCAAGGGCCGAAAGTGCAGCCCGAGGGCGCAAAGTGCAACTGGCGTTTTGCGCCCTCGGCAACAAAAACACCGTTCGCACCTTGGGCACAAACATACAAAAACCCCCAAACTTCGAGCGTGCATTTTGTACTTTGCGCCCTAGGTACGAAAACTACTAATTTCCATCCTTAGGCCCAAAGTATTCGGCGGGTCCAAAGTGCTCCCGTGGGCACAAAAAGCCACTTTACGCTCTAGTGGCGTAATGTAAAACTTTTTATTTTTTTTATTTTGAGTAATTTATTCTATTTATAAGAATTTCCAAGCAAATTGTATAAAAAATATTAAATGAAGCTTAGGAGCGAACGAGCATCGGGCGCGAAGTAGTGCTTAACTTCTGTGATTATTCTCTCTTCACTAACTTTATATCAGACTACTTGTCGAAATTCGCTTGCTTCATATACTATTTACATGATATTTTTTATTCGTGCATGAGTCATTAAATCTAGCAAAGTTTGTATCTATACCGAAACCCATGATGAAGACAAGCACTAGTCATATTTACCCATTTTAAATAACCTTGGAAATTCTGGGCGGTGTCAGTTTTCGTCGGGTGCATCGATAAATAAGCTATACAATTTAGTATACAGGGTGTTCTAAAAGTGTTCCATGAAAACTATAACACGAGCTCAAGCTTGTCAAGACGAACAAAAAAGCTCTTTACCAAATTTCGATCCGATGTGTAGTTTTTGAGATATTGCCAACAGAAAATCTGTATAATCACGGTAAAAAAATACTTAAAAAAATCTTGTAGTCTGTTATGTGATGCAGAAATTCCTTAATTTTGAATTGACAATATCTCGAAAACCACGCATCGGATCGAAATTTGGTAAAAAGCTGTTTTGTTCGTCTTGGCAAGCTTAATCTCGTGGTATAGTTTTCCTGGAACATTTTCAAATTGCCCAGTATTTAGTGTAGATAAGCCTTATAAATATGTTATAAAATCATTACAAAAATTGAATATAATTATTTCGGTCGTGCCTTGCCCATGGGTGCTAATGACTCGACGAACTTCCAAAGCGTATAGCAGTGTATGGGAGTTTATAAAGAAACGCTTTCCTTTCTTTGGTCCGCTGAGAGCAATGTGCGATTATAAAAAAGCATTGATGAAATCAATTAGATTGTCATTTCCGAGAACTAAGATACGCGGATGCTTTTTTCATTTCGCACCACTAATGTTAATTTCATTTTTAGTAATTGCAGATTAAAGTACTATCATCTTAGGTTATATATTCTTATACATCATAGAGTTAACTCTGACGCAAAGTTTTTTGTGTATATTTTTATTATACTTATGATGCAAAATTATAAAAAGTGATGTTTATAACTTTATTACTCATAAATATTCGTTTTGTGCGAATTGTTGGATTGCAGGTTGATCACTGTAAACCATTGTGGACGTTTTTAATAGGCTCGGTTAGTACAACGTCTTATGGGAGCACCCGTATACTTCCCTTCACCCCCTCGCTGAAGCTCCCAAACCTCCTTAATTATACAGAAATTGATTCTATATCAGCGAGAAGTAGTTCATGTGTTAAAAAAATGTTTTTTTTTTTTTCTAATCTCGCACATTATTGGATATTGTTGACTATTAAAACAACCTCGATAAAAGACTGGAATATATTTGGTTTTCAATCGATCTTAATTTTTTAATGCTTGTTCTATTCGTTAAAAGATTTCATCTAGGGTTATCGAATGAATATTTTGAAAATATACATCCTCTAAAAAGTTGGAAACTATTGTTCATACTATTGCGTCAAAAATCGTGTCAAAATTCACCTTTTCCTATAAACAATAGTACCTAACTTCTAACGCGTTGTATATTTTTAAAATGTTTCTTCGATAAACCTGGATACAATTTTCAAGGAATTAAATAAGCTTTGAAAAATTAAGATATAATAAAGAACAAAAAAATTTCAGTTTTTTTCAAGGTTTTAGTCAATAATATCTGAATATGCAATATTTGAAAAAATAATTTAACACATAAACTCCTCGTTGATATAGAATTGACTTGTGTTATTAAGTTTCACCTTGTCTAACAATTATTCTAAAATAAGGCCAATATTGAGGGATAATACACCTTAAGTGTCTATTCAGGAATTTCAGGACAGACTGAACATTGATATTAAAAGAAATTTTTTTTTTATTTTACTTCAATTTTCTTTACCTAGATGGCATAATCAAATTCAAGGAGAGGGCGATAGCTGATTTGAAACAGGCAAAATGTATGCTTCAAACGACCGTCGGTCCAACAACAGGTCAAAAACAAAAAAATAAGATAATTCATGATGCGTGGATACTGGATGCAACTTCAGTCAGATCTCCCATGGACAGTAGAAATGTTCATGAACAAATTAAGTGGATACTACGATGAAGAAACTCATGAAATCATCACTGCTATAGGTAAAACATCTGCTAACGTAAAATACAACACAGCCTACTATGGACTTCATGTATAATTCTTTTTTTTTTTATTTTAAAAGATCTATTTTTATAGTTGGAGAAAAAATAAATTTTCTAAAAAATAGTAATGGGAGTCTTTCAGGGAAAGAAGATAAAGTGTACAAACTTTATTATATTTCAAATCGTCACAAAAAATATTATAAGCATTAAAAGTTACAAGCTTTTTAAGTTTGAAATCGATGTTTGACGAGCGATCGTTTGGAAAGTTTATTGACTTGGTTGATTAATACATTTTTCAGAACATACAATGCTTAAAACTTTTAATGCTGACCATAAATTGGAAATTTTGAAAAAAGAAATAAAATATTTAATCAAATGCTTTATTTCTCGTTTCTTAAGGAGCATCCATAATGCATGACCGTATCACTTGAAGGGTTTCAAAAGAATTACCTTATTTCGATTCATTTATATGGTACAAAGTATTCTTTTATATTCCGAAGTATTAAGATACGTAAATTTTATATATCGAGGTATAAAGTCAAAACAAATTTTTTTCATAAGTCCTTAAAATGAGTATTTCAAAGTTACTCTCTCATAAGTTTAGGAAATCTAGTTGCGTATAAAATTAGCATGGATAATAATGGAACCTCCTCAAGGAGGATCACTACTAGTACATAGCTCTAAATTTGCAATAATTATTAAGGCTGTCCGTTGAGATTCAATCATTATTAGATAATGTAGTACAAAAAACAGGATCTTCATCAGTTGGAAAAATTTTTTTTTATTTAATTTGCATTATGACTTGCGCGCATGATTCAGATTTTCTAGTACTCGCTTAAGACTTCAATCTTTTTGGCTTTTCATTTGAACTAACTTTTGTGAAGCTTGATCTACTCCTTGATCGATTTCATATATGGAACCGCAGAAAGTTTTTGAAAATATATAAAGTTTAAAAAGTTAGAATCAAGTGTTTATCATAGTTACACTTTTTCGAATAAATCATAGGTCACTTTGCATATAATAAATATTTTCAAAAACTTCCCGCTGTTTGCCTATTTGAAATCGATCAAGGAGTAGAACAAGATTCGAAAAAGTGAAATCGAATGAAAAGCCAAAAAGATTGAAGTCTTTAGTCAGCACTTCTTGAAAACATGCGTCGGACGCCTGGCAGAAGCGAAGCTTCTACGCCCCGAGCAGGAAACAGAGTAAGGATTTTATTAGGCTCTGATCATGCTTCCCGTTGCCATTATCATGGATTGGTCACGCTTGTAACACCTAATTGACCAGTCCCTGATTGTCATGCGGTCTTATTCCATCCTTACTTCGAGGTCAAGTATGTTAATCTGTATGTATACGTAAAGCTGATGATAAACGTAAATGCAGGTTTAATCAGAAAAATTATTTCTGTAGTAGTGTAATATTAATAGACACATAGTTATCAGTATTAAAATAATCATCAAGTTCACAAACAAGCCTGTAATATATATTATGAGGTTCTCGCTGATTCATGTAATTTAATGCACACAACTAATCTAAACTATTGATAAAATAAAATTCGTACTTCATAATAGCTTTTTACACAACACTGCAAAAATTAGCAACAAAGGGGGAGAGTCAATAAGGCTGTTTTTCGGCTGAATTTATTTTAAAGTGAAAAATGTTTGAATTATTCCAATATCTAGTAACAATAATAAGTCGATTGCACTATAAAAGGTAAAACTTTATTTTTTTACGATTTTATGTATATCTTTATTAGCTTTTATATACACAGAGCACGTATAAACAGTAAAATCACCCTCTACAACTTTCGTTAAGAAAACTAGGAAGGGGTGTGGTAGTCAGTATAGGCTGAAATCGTCTTAGTTTTCAAATAGATACTACATAAATTATTTCAAATTTTTTTGCCCAAATCATTTTTGGGCCGAATATTGACCTTTCCGACTTTCCTCCTTCAGCTTTCAATTAAATTTTCTCTATTTTGTAACATTATATTAAACTACAAGCAACTGATATTTGATCAGTTTTAAAACGCAACGGTTACGTAGCCTAGAATTGAAAAAATTAAATTGTTCTTGCTGACTGAAAAAAATTAAAGTTGTACTCAACAAAAATTTACTTGTTTAGTAAATAATGATAAATATTCTCTATTGTTAAGTAATATTCCATGTTTTTTTTGTATACAGTAATTCATAATTAATTAATTTATTATTTATGTTTTTTAAAAGGAGAAAAATAAATTTTAAAGGAGCTGTCCCTAATGCCGACAAATTATGTAAGTTCTAATGTAACCATCAGTAGGGTAGTGGATAAGCTGTTGCACAAAAATACGGAGGGCGCTGGTTCAATTCCCAATGGGATCTGTTTTTTGCGTCCGATTTTGTTGAAAAAATCTGTCGTGCCACCGTCACCGCAGCTGAAAAATTTTCATTTTGGTCCCCATATCGGAAAGGTCACAACGCGCCATAAAAAGCTTCGCTTCAAAAAAAATTTCCAACTGATAAAGTACCCCTTTTTTGTATTACAATGTTTTATTATTATTGAATGTTAACAGACAGCTCTAATAATTATTACAAATTTAGTGCTATGTATGAATAAAGCCTCCATAAGGGGTTTAGTACTAAGATATGTGTCCGGTTTGGAAAAATTTTATAAGTAAATTGTTGACATGTAATAAAAAAAAAAGTCGATTCCATATAAATAGATGCATTTTATTTGTTTGAATGTATTTCTTTTTTAATTTTATATATTAAATTCTTAGATTTTATTAACTAACTATAAATACAAACCTTATTGAAGTCTATTAATTTTTTTATTTTTCATTTGATTTTAATTTTTCACAGCTTATTTCCTTCTGCAACCCTATATGTAAATTCTTACAAGGACGCAATTATACTTTGAAATACTTAAATCAAATAGAAAACAAAAAAGTTCTATTCAAATTGTTTTACAGTTAACGATATCTGAAAATGCAATATGTAAAATTAAGAAAAAAAAATTGTTTATGTACACCTTGAATACCTCCCTTTATTTCGTATCTACTTCTTGGTCATTACATCTCAATAATTCACTTTGAAATTTTTTTCAAAATTGCACATACATCAGTACTGAACTACTTCTAAAGACTCTATCATTGTTTGGAGCCAAATTACAATAAGAAGAGTGAGAAAGTCGATGAATTCACTTACATATTTCGCATTGAAAATAATGAAAGAGCTTGAAAAATACATGTTCAAACCCAAATTATCAACATTCTTGTCAATATCGCATATTAAAAAAGTCTATATTTTGTAAATAAAATTTAACTGTTAATTGAATCAAAGCAGTAAAATGTAATAGGAAATGAGTATTGAAACGACTCTCTTAATTTCTATGTGTAACTTTTTCTAACGATAAGAGACTACTATTCTTGCGTCGAGAGACTTATTACGTAGTAAAGCTAAGTAGTATTAAAATTTTTACATTCCAATAATACAATGTTAGCCCATTGATTTTTATTTTTTAAAGATGAAATTGAAGCTGAACAAGATGAAGAAAGAGATGACTCCGATCATGAAGATGATGTAATGGACTATAAGTATTTGTCCTATAGAAAGATTGTAAGATTATAGTAAAGTATCAGTCATAGATTCATTTTTTTATGATTTTCATTAGTGTATTATTTATTTTAATATACATTTGAGAGATACGTTGCCTGTGCAGTTAAAAAAAAAATAACTTTTGATAAGTGTTAGGAGAGACTTTTCAATGAAGGCTGAGATATTTTTGTTCCGCTATACAAGTGACTTGTCTCTCTTATGAAAGCAGTTTTTATTTTAGTTAGTTTTTTGTGAGAAATATCTAGAAAAAGTTAAAAATTCAAAAATATTTTTTGTGATGTATCGATATGAAAACTGATGAAGAAAATTATTATAAAACAGCTAATTATAGCTGAATATTTGAATCATTAAGGGTAATCCTGAACCTGCCAGCTCCACAAAGTATATAACTGATGCTGATAACAGCATGGAAGATGGTCAAGCTCACTCGGATTCTGTGAGTTGTAATCTGAGTGGAGATAAAAATTCTTCTACAATATTAAATGGTGCAGCAAAAACGAGTTCCTCTAAATCCGGTAGAAAAGCAAACAAAGAGAACAGGAAGACAAACAAAAAAAGAAAAAATCAAATGTCTCTCGAAATTTTAAATGACGTAGAAGAAAAGAGAATCCGAAAAAAAAGAGAACAAAGACTATATTTACACATAATTATGTTGAGAATAATTTGATCGATACTTAAGTATAGTTTAAGTTATTTATCTGTTGAATAGAATCAGCTTAGTCTGAAATTTTTTTTATTTTTTAGGTTATAATGTAATAAATAATATATCCTATTAGACGCGACTAAGTTGTCAGGCAACCTGTCACAAAATGGTCAACAGCTGTCAAAAACGTTTTTTTTGGTTTTACAAAAAAATATGCATGTTGCGTAAAAAATTACTTCAATATAAAAAACGCGCGATAAGAATACGAATAAAATGAGTTTTTGTGGGTCCCCATCCATTAAGTATTTTGCAAATTGGAAAAACCACCTTTTCGCCCGATTTTTCGAAAATTCATAACTTGCGTTCGAATTAATACTAAGACTTAAAGTTTAATTAGAATGTAGGTTTTGTAGCTTCTAATAGGGGTAAAGTACCCAATTAGTGCGGGCTACCCAATCACTGCGGATTCGTCTTTGTACGGTAATACAAAAAAGTAAATGCGAAATTCTGTTATATTGCATATCATAATATGCATGAAAATAAATTATTAGTTGAATATACATCGTATCAAGTCATACTCTTAAGCTAGAATCAAATTACATGTATGTAAAGAAAGTTAACCTCAACAAATCCGCAGTAGTTGGGTCGCAGTAATTAGATTTTGCTGGTTGCGTGTTAATCTTATGGGAGATGGTGGACGCAGTAATTGGGTAGCAGTAATTAGAATATGAAGTTGATAGAAGTACGCAGTAGTTGGCGAATTGACACTCCTTACTAAAATATCAGTTTATTTAATAATACGACTGTCAAATTCCGTAAATACTCGCGGTTCAGCTGTATTAGGTAACATAATTATTAATAAAATTAAAACTTGTCATTGAATACGAAAAAATAAAAAGATTGAAGGGTTTACAGCCTAGCTGTAATTTGGGTGCGCAGTAATTGGGTACTTTACCCCTATATCTATTATATATCAGCAAGGTCGGTATCTAACTTTTTGTGAAACTTAAAAAAAAAAAAAAAACAATAAAAGGCCCTTCAATGGCCATAACAAAATTTTGGGCCTACTTTGAACAATTTTTCAAAAGCACTTTTGTTCTTCGAGAGTTGCACTGTAACATCCTTAAATTCCGTTTTATTTGACTCAGTGGAAATATGAAAAAAATATATTTAAAAAAATACTCAATTCTTCACTTAGCGGCTCTGCACTTTTGAGGTGCTATTCTACTTACATGTAATAGATATTTTTAGTTGTACTTCGCTTCCTGCCATGTACTAATGATGGATTTGATTGAAATTTTCTTTTAACAAACACATAACATCATTCAAAAAGTGCGAAGCTGCTCTGTGGGGAATCGGGCGAGTTGCGGCCAACCAGGCCTCTGACCGGGTCATAGAAGTGTGGGTTTATGCTATACATTTTTTCCATGCCTTCACTCGATGATATAAAACGGCTTCAATTTGTAGAGCAACTCTCGCTTTTTGAAATTGTTCTTAATTATCACAAAACTTTATGGTTATTCTTGGGTAGGGCCTTTTTTACTTTTTATAGCGGTTGGCAAAAAGTATACAACTGATCTATTTTTTAATTAGTATGCATATTAAGGTAAATAAAACCCATTTTCTGACCGAATTTGCAAAAAAGTACTAGACCGATCAGGGGTCATAAAAACTTGTCAGTCTTTTTAATGCACATTTTTCACACCATATTACTTTTTTTGTCAGATTTATAGTTTTTTTTAGAACACAATCAACCCTTTTTGACAGTTTTTTTTACCTTTTTTTATTGAAGGTTTCCTAACAACGTAGCCGCATCCAAATGGGATATGTTAAAAGCCACATCATTACCTAACAAACAAGTTTCCAATTGTAAGTTCGGATATAGTAAATCTATCCGACTATGTGAGGGCTTCTATGCCAAAGAATTTTATATAGGTATGTTTCAGGGACATTAAGTTGTTTCTCGTAACATCGACGGACGCTCAATGTTGTTATATACATTTTTCACTATTCAATCCTTTATTCCGAAAATTTGTATACATATATTTGCTAATCGTTTTCTTTTTTCGTACGGATTAACTTTTTGGCGTAAAATCACTTCAACGCTCATCATGTTAGTAAGAAAGTTAACTTATCTCTCATTTTATTTATTTATATAATTTACTTTAATTTATGTACAGAGGTTCCAGTATGAACCAAATTGATTGAAAGTAGATTGTATATGTTTATATGAGTCTTGAAATTAAAAAAAAAAATTAGAACATTAACAAATTCAGTCCGCAATAAAAAATGATACTAGTGCGAATTTTGGTTTACTTTTGTATTATTCACGCTTATGCCAAGTAAAACTTCTGTTTTAATAGAATCACACGTAAAAACCTTACATTTTATGATACAGAATATAATAATCATTGTTAAAGTCAAAATCAAATCATTATTTAAAAATACACACAATGTAATCATTAAAAACGGATAAAATATTAATTATAAATATAATGTTATATCAACTGAAAAATAAAATAAATCTGGTTTAAGAAAAATACAATTTATGTAGTTGTTACTGTATTTTGTATTACTTGTCAACTATAATACCTTGAAATAATACTATCCAAGTGATGCAGATCGTCTTGCATCATAAGAAATGCAACTTCCTAAGCTTTTAAAAAATTTATAATTTTGTCGATTAATTTATCTGTTATAGTTTAAAGAGATTACTATTCTGCCAAAAAACACCAAGTCCCAATAAGTGATGTAAACAAAAGTGTCATGTCGGCTAAAAACAAAGTGCAATAAGTAATAGCTAAATTCATGTTTTTCTCTCTTGAAAGTTCTTTTTGTATTCTGCTTCTATTAATTATATACTGCATCGTTATATGTACGGGCTTTTTGTCTTGGGCTTCTTGACCGATGAGGGCTCAATTCTGATTGGTGGGCTTTTAAACCTCTGGGCTTTTTGACCATGACTCCAGCCAGCGTTACAAAAAAGCGCTGCCTCTGGCGCTACCTGTCTTCACTCTCACAGCGAATAGAAACTTGTTCGCTGAAAGTTTAGCTGTCAATCTGTCATATTGGTTGTATATGTGCATGCGATATAAGTAATGTTATTTTTGTTTAAATGTTATGCTCGAGTTACAGTTAATTACTGGGTTTTACAGTTAAAGGTTTTAGGTAACTCATCACTGCAATGCAGCCTATGGATCTTTTTTTAATAATACTATCACCTTTTACGTGATTGCTGCAAAATAAATTCGGGGCAGTTGTCTGCAGGCTTTCGATTTGGACGTTAAATAGCTCTTATATTAAAATTGAAGAGTGGCACAAGAGACCAGGTTAGATTGGAGCGATTTTTCGAAATTGCGTGTTGAGTCAAATATAATTAAAGCTGCTATGTGTACAATATGTTATAAAATTATTCAATCCATTGCGCACCAAAGATTTGTAGTACACAGGTACTGTATTATTCAGTTAAAATTTCTAAGTTTTGTTTTGATTTCAATGTTATTCTGAAGTAAATATTTTTATAGAATAAATTGTGATGACAGAAACAGGGATGGAGAGCCACATATGATGCACGATATCTTAAATATTTCCATGGAAGTAGATGAGGTAAGATTTATTTATAAGACTTCACAAATATTACACTAACTCATACTATAAAATGTAAAGTACATATTGTACTTCGCTGAGTATCCATGAAATGGAATGAGATTATCCGCATTAATGCACATTTTTGTCTCTGTAGTGTTAGGCTGATAAAGGTACAATCAGCCCAAAACTAATACATTTTAAAAAAACCAATCCGTCCAATAACTGTCAGTCGTAAATGTGCTGGATCAAATGACCCCGATTGCAATAATGTTTTTGGTGCATAGTCAAAACCAAAATTAATTAAAACATTGCTTTATTCGTATGTTTCATCTCATAAGGCGGATAAATGTACGGAGTTGCACATTTTTTTCAATTAAAAAAGTTACTGAATTACTGAGGTAAAAATACAGTGTCTCCCAAGGAAAAATAATCTTATTTAATATAATTCACGGTAAGTGGTAGTAACCGATACTAAGACTACAATAATACAGTCCAAATTTTAAACTGAGAATAAAATTTAATAACTGTTATTAGTTATTTTCAGTTATTTTTGGATATTGTTATTCGTTTTTAATTGTTATTTAATTGTTACCTTTGTATATGAATAATTATTAATGTTACGCATGACATTATTTCTGCTTGGGTTGTACGTACAGTAGGCTGAAGCTGTATTATTTATTGTTCGTGACTTACCCTACTACCTACGTATGGCAGTAAATATCCTCAAAATAATATTTTTCGTATTAATACCTGTAGACCAGAGCAGTTTTCATTGTTGGGTATAGAAAAAACCACACAAAGTCATTACAATATTATTGCATTTGTATTTATAATCACACTTGTATAACTGCATTTGTACTTCACATGTAAATACACATATATTATATAAAGTCACATATACCCTAACTCCACTTGGACTGCCATTTGGGATTTTGTATTGGGCTCAAGCTCAATTCTGAAACAGCGCCCCCAGCCGAGAGATTTGAGAACGATTGGTGACGATGAGAAGAGGACAGTACTATTATGCATATGCTTCCGACTCTATTCACCAGATGGCCAAGCCTCAAAGTCGCTTCTCTGCAAGTGCAAGAAGACTAATTCATTGTACTGTCCTCTTCTAGTCATGACCAATCGTTCCCAAGTTGCTCGTGTAGACGGCGCTGTTTCAAAATTGTGCTCGAGGCCAATTGGGGATGCCATGAGTCATTACAAGTGGAATCCCAAGTGGGATAACATGTTACTATTAAGCATGATTTTTTTTGGCAAAACAGATGACAAACAGAATTTATAAATAGGGATAGTGACCTAATTACTGCGCACTTGTTTCTCGACCGACTGTATTCATATTCCTGAGTGCGTATTTTAGACCCATTAGATCAAACTAAAAGTTTACAAGAAACATGCGTTATTAATCTATTGCAAAATAATTTTTTTTGGCGTTGAAAACACTTAAGTTTTTCTAAAATACGAATATCAAAAAAATATCTCTATGCATGAATTAGTGCGCACTCTACCCAATCGCTGCGCAACCAATTACTCCGCAACACCAAATACTGCGCATCATATACTACGCACTAACCAACATTTAATTTAAGTGACTTGAACAACCATTGGGATTTAAGGAAGGTATAATTTCACAAGGTTTACTTAAATAAAAGTACACGAATAAAAGAACGCCGCAAGCTGGTTTCTGTAACTTTTGCTCTACTCAACGTTACATTCTCTGCAAATCTCACGGCTATGTTTAAATGTCTTCTCATGAAAGAATCATACCAACTCCTCCCAGGCTTGTTGTCAATAAACGGAGTATCGTAACTCATTCTGTCACAGATTATTTGAACGCTGTCCAGCAGCTGATTTTTGTGCATTCAAAAATCCACTCAACCACGTCTTCTTCTTCAGTCGTTAGTATTGTTTTCGGTCCAGATTTTTTGTCTGCATGTTGCCCTTCAGTTTTGCTCTAATTGTCGATTCTGGTATTCTGTATTTTGTCGCTACTGATCTTAAACTGCCTTTTAATTTTTTTTCTGATATCACCAAGAGCTTGCTCAACTCTTGCTTTCATATAACTCATACGATTGTGACGGATATCGACTGACTTCACTTTTTTTTACCCTTCTTTTTTGCTTTTGCTATAACAACTTTGACTTCTGACGTATTTCACTATCATATGATTAAATTTGTTGAAAAAACTTTAGATAATCACAGAAGAAAATCTCGGGTTCGAAAAAGTAAACGAAACGTTTTGTAAGGTTAGGCGATTCAACTGATACATGTGCAGTAATTCAAAAATGCATCAAAAAACAGTACCGATTGCTGCGCACTTGCGCACTACTTAATTTAAATAAACTAAATTATTAAATAACGTAAATAAGGATTTTTTATTGAAAATCAATATTTCTTTTAGCTATAAAACCTATCGTGACAAGTAATAATGTAGTACTTTATCAAGATATAGCATTTTTAGTAACGCGTCTATTTAACAAGATTTCTGTTTTTCTGGCGAAAATTGCATTTTCATGAAATCACTAACTTTATACTTCTGACAAATATTTATTAAAATCATTATGTAGCTATAACTTTTAAAAAATTATGACTTATAATTATGATGTATATTTTCAAGTCCTCTTTAGCCGTATTGAAGTATTTAAAAGTAGATAAATCTTGTAATTACGTACTAGTGCGCAGTAGTTGGGTCGTGCGCAATAATTGGGTCATTAACCCCTAAGTGATTCTCCCGTAACTCGCTCAGATCAACTGAAAAATTTGCATCATAAAACATTGACGAAAAATAAATTTTTTTCTATTATAATTACTCTGAATCCCACTTAAAACAAGTATCCAGAATGATTTCAATGTCCGATTTGCTAAAAAAAGTCTTATGTATTGTCAAAAATGTATTTGTAATATTTTTCTGGATTTTCATAGACAAATGAGTTTTAACAGAAAGTAAGACTTTTTTTTAGTAAATCGGAGATAGTGAATTTGTAGGTATTTTACTGAAAAAGAAAACTAGCCTTTGTTTATGAATATCGGATTATTATTAAAAATTATTAGATACAAAAACTGATGTTTTTTTATTCACGCGATAGCTCGATCAAAAAATTAGGAAAAATTTTGAAAAAAATCTACCGTGTACCTTGTATATCTACCAGCATCGCACATTAATTTGAAAATGATTGAATGCTATATTATTAAAGGATATATAAGGAATAACTTTTCTCATGTATACCTATTATATATTGGGAAACAACTATCTTAAGTCCCACAGTAAAGCGGTTTAAATGACCCTATTCACAAAAAACCATCAACCTAAAAAAATCTTAATTAATATTGTACAACATTTTCTTCTTCGTTTAACTTTGTTGATACAAATTCAAGCAATTAGACTTTGAGGAGGTCGTTTAATTCGATAATTTTGTATGAATTATAAAAATATTAATCTTTTCATTTAAAAACACTTACAAAAGCTGTTTAATTTAATAAATTTCATAGCCCAAAGTCATATCGCGATTATTCACACTATGAATTAGTCTTGTGACAAATAAAAAATACTGATATTATCTAACAAGACATACGTTTAGCTCTTAAAAAAGCGTTTTTTCCCCCCATTTCTAATAACTTTTCGATTATTTAACGTTTTTCAACTTAATTGGCATCTTTAATAATAATTATTCGAATTTAAAAAGCAAAAGTTCCTATTATAAAAACTATCTGAATAACGTTGTTATAAAAACAGCTTAACTGCAAATATTAAAAAATTTATAACTTTTTGTAGCAATTTACATATAATCTACATAAAATCTCTGATTCTTAAAATATTTTCAAATTATATTTAAAAAGAAATATCTGCAATACAGTCATCAATGTTCAAAAATGTTTAAACCAGTCATTAATTTTGAACCATTATTACGGCTTCAAGACTGTTTTACTTTGTCAATTGGAATTCAACGTATAAAAACCTGGAAAAAATCTTCGTTTATCTTGCAACCCTTAATTTTACACGAAATAACATCCGACCCCTGTTGTAATCTTCCTTATTGGCTATTGTTGCTAAATTTATAGGTTAGGATCATCATTACTGCACTTCTTCCTATCTTCCTTATAAGCGGTATTAAATAAGATTATTTAGGAATAAATTTGTCATGATTATTATGTCCTTTGGTTAAAGATACTTTTTTTTAATGGGCTGCTTTAGACGTTCTGGTGGAAATTGCTCTGCTGCAATGTACGTTACAACTTAGAAAATTTATAACTTTTTATCAGTGATTTTACGAAAAATCCCCATGATATCTTTAATTAAAAAAAATAAACCGAATCATAATCATGAATATTCAAAAATTGTTTAAACAATTGTATTTTAAACAAATTTTACGGCATTGAAACTTTTTCAACCTATTAATTGTGAAGTTGCGTGAAAAATAAATCTTGAAAGAAGCTTCCTTAGTCTTTGGACCTTCGTTCTGACACGAAATTACAATCGGTCTCTGTCTTAATCTTCCTTATTGGCTACTGTTACCTAACTTACAGGTTAGGATAATAATTACTAGAATTCTACATAGTATTTCTGTAAATCTTATCAAAGAAGTTGTATTTAAAAAAAAAATTCGTCTCGATCGGATCACACAGTCCCGAGTTATTTTATTTGCTAAGGATTTTACCATTTTGGAGCTGAGATTTAACTCTATTGATTAAAAAAAAATTACTTGTAATTTAGTGCCTCTAGTCGAATGTTACAGTTAGTCAAAGATAAGCCATGAAAATCAACAAATAGGAGATTTTATGGAATTTTCGGAGAAAATTATTTTTCTTTAAATTTCTACAACATTTGATCGGTGACACTAAATAGGAAGAATTTTTTTTAATCGATAGGGATTCACTTTAGCTTCGATTCAAGCCTAGTCAGGGCATTTTTTTTTTTTTTTTTTTTTTTAACTTTGTGGTAACACCGACATCAGGAGTCGGTTTCAGCCAAATCCCAATCTTCGCTGCTCTTTCTGAGATCCCTCTTCGTGTATCTGGGTTATTCCTCCGTTCAGACCATGCGCTTAACCTCTACTTCGACCGTATGGTTGGGCCGAGGTGGGTTCTTCCGTTCTCAGTTGGCTGTGTAGGAGAAGGGGCAAGAGGAGGTGGAGGGGGAGCGAGACAAGGGGAGGAGGAAAGATAGAAAGCCACTAATAACAGTTACTGGCTAATACAGTTTGCACGTCTGAGTCAAATCAATTTCCTCCTCTCGCGGAGATCGGGCCAAGCAATCCCTGTATCTATTTAACTTGGGAAAATTCCAAAGTAGATATTCCAGAGTTTGGGAGTGGTTACCACAGGTGTAAAACTTGTAACTTGTGCGTTGCGACATTCCGGTCCGTGAGAACCAGGACGTGGTTTCAAACTCTTGCTCGAGAGCTACATATTTCTGGGCCTTTCCATATCTGTGCATGTATCTGGTCATTGTCATCGTCTATCGACATCCACCGTCGATTTCTTGAGCTGACCTCTGAAATTACTCTAATCGGTGAGTGGAGTATCGACTGTGAGTGAGAGAGATGCATCTTTGGTGTGCCTGTCGGCACTTTCGTTTCCTGGGATACCTTTATGACTCGGCACCCATGTCATCTTTATATTTAGAGCTTTAGCTCGCGTCATTTTAAAAATCAAAGATCGTATAGCTCTAATATATGGGTGTGTGTACAATTCTAGTCCTATATTTTCTATTTTTTGTAATACAGATTTTGAATCTGTACATATTATGGTTGTCAATATTGTTTGAGTTCGTATATTTAAGGGCTTTAACAAATACTTCTGCTTCGTAGATTTAAGCTTCGTTTGCGAGTTTGTACCTGAAATAGGGCGTTGTTTTATTTTCCAGATGAGACTGAACTACAAATGCGCAGCCGCATACATTTTTTTGTGTGTTCTTGGACCCGTCTGTAAAGATGAATTGGTATTCGCCGTTACTGGTGACAGCGGGAGGGGTCGGAAGCAAGTCCAACAGATATATGTTGCATCCTATCCGCGAGTCAATGTATTCTCTAAGAAATAAAGCCTGATACGGAGTAAAGGACGAGTCTTGGGTTCGTCTTTTAATAATGTTATTAAGCATGTTTTTCCTCTACGTCCATATTTCTAATAAGAGGAATTTTTCGTCTTTTCTGTGGTATTTCTCCGCTACAAGCTTTATTTTGGGAATAATTATGTTATTGATCTTTTTTGAAATTTTTAGTATATAGCGGGAAGCCAACTGTTGCCTACGGAAGGCGAGCGATTCGATAGCCGCAAGCTTGTGAAGAGCGTTGATTAGAGTTGTGGACATGCATCCCAATGCAGTTCTGAGCGCCGAGTATTGGATTATGTGTAATTTTTTCAAGAGATTTGTTCTAGCGTTGGCGAAAAGAAATCCCCCCAGTCTAATCTGGGTCTAATAATTGTCTTGTATATTGCTATGAGGGAGGGGAGGAGGCGCCCCAACTTAAGCCCGCTACTGATTTTAGCATGTTAATTAACTTTTTTGATATAACAGTCAAGTAAGTTATATGCTCGTCCCAATCGAGCCACATGTCCCAGCATACACCGAGGTACTTAACTACTCTAGAGTTATATATCGTGGTGTCATTAATTTTGACTTCAATGAAAGTGTTCAGAGGGAGAGAGTTTTTTGACAGCGGGAAAAACAAGAAGTTAGTTTTTCTAGTAGATTTGCTAGTTCAAGTCGCATTAGCCACGCGGAGAGGGAACCAGCGGCCCCCTCCAGCAACGCACAGACCCTGGCGTTCTCTGTTTGAAGGATAAATAAGGTGTATTGCTTTGTTAATATCAGATAAATAAAGGTTTAATAGTAAAGGGCTTAAGATGGATCCTTGTGGGAGGTTTGCTTTTTCTTCCTTGATTTTGATGCCCTTGTAGTAGAATTTTATGGATCTATTGGTTGTAATATTTTTTATAAATTGAGTTAGTTTTCGAGGCAGTCCAATGGTTTTTTAGTTTGTTAACTAAGAGTTCGATATTAACGGTGTCGTAAGCGCCTGTTACGTCTATAAAAACAGCTCTGAAATGCTCCCCTCTGCTTTTAGCGATCGTAATGTCAGAATGGAGCACGGCGAAGCAATTGGAGCATGATCTTTTTCTCCGGAATCAGAAGAAATTTCTAGGTATACAGCCAATTGCTTCGCAAACCCATGAAAGTCGATCATTCACTGTCCTTTCTATAATTTTATGTATAGTATTGCTTAGGGCTTTAGGCTGAAATGATGCATTATCCTTTTTGGGTATTAGATTAACTATACAGTTGTTCCACAGCGAGGGAATCTCTCCGGAGGTGTAGAGGAGATTAAACAGTTGAGTTAGCCATGTCAGCGCCCTCATTGGTAACTTTTTAATCATCAGGGGTCTGATTTCGATCTTTGATGATCGTAATAGCTTTCGAGATTAACCGTCATATAGCCTTAGTATAGCACACCTTAAGTACAAAAATGTGTTAAAAGCGCCCCCTAAGGGTTGGCTTTGAACATGGCAAGGGGGGTGCGAAGAGTGATGAGAGCGAAGAGTCCCTCGGAAGATAGGAGTCTTTGTCGAAAACCTGTCAGGGCCGGGAGTACCCTACCCGGCTTTACTGGCGTGGTATCGGAGTCCTCTTCCTTGGTCGCCTCTTCGGAGTCGGCGTAGTTGGTGGTGTTGGGCGTCGAGGAGCGACAACAGCAGGGTTGAGTGGGGATGTCCGGAGACGTTGAGTAAGATCCACCGTGGGAGTCAGGGGCGGTAGAGTGGCTACCGTATCTTGGGAAAAATCCTCAGGGAACTGCACAGCGAGGTCTTTGTATGTTTTAGGGGTGGGAGGTGTGTACTCTAAGGCTACCTTCACCACACAACCTTGGGCCAAGCAGGCATCTAGTTTTGTCACGTGGACAGACGCTTCCACTCTTGCATGGGGTAGGGGGGAATATATATACATTTATTTTGAGATATATATTTTAGGATTAAAATCTGGAAAGTTATACGTGTTAAGTGTGCAGATTTTGTTTGCAGTATTAACTATCGATTTATCGTTTTCTAGTAGGAACTTTTCAGTGGAATTGTATGAGTCACCGTAAAACCTGTTACGGTACCTTTTAAAGAACCTAAACTGATCCGTCATCGGCATTTGAGGATTTAAGGACGTTCGGTAGAGTTGCAATAAACCTGTGAAAATTTCAAGAGGTTCATCTGTTTCTTTTTGGAGATATTGAAAAACAAAATTCAGTCATTCTAACACGGTCGCTTATGGGGAAACTGATAAAAACTCAGTTTTAAGAAAATAATTTAAAAACTTTTGAAAAAAACGATACAACAACGTCCTGAGTAGACTCGAGCTTCCAACTTCACTCGCCAGATGGCCATAAGTCTCGAAGTCGCTTTCCGCAAAGAGAAATTTATTCGTGTATGTATGAATAAATGTATGTACATAATTTAAGTTCATGTAGAACTGAGGGTATATCTACATCAATTTTGTGCAGCGTTGCCAATTCTTTACTCGCTGCCTGTTTTCCCTTGCCCCTCATATGTTTTCCCCCGCAAACTGTACGGAACGTCTTTAATCCTGTGCAGAATGTTTTGAATTTTTCTCTTTTAGTCTTAGCTAGCAGCCTTTTTGTTTTGGCACATGCCTCTCTATATTTACCATAGTTTTTAGGAGACGTATTCGTCAGAAATTTCTTAATGGTTCGCTTGCGACAGTCGACTGAGTCTTGACATGCTTTGCCCCACCATAGAGTGGGCCAAGGGGTGTTTCTAGAGGGCTTGGAGCCAATCTTTGCATTTGAGTTTCTTAGCGCTTCATATATGACATTTAAGAATTTACTGTACATTTCGTCCCTGAATACATTGCCAGGTAAATCCAATTTTTTCACTCCTTCCAGAGCCAGGGCCATATAATTTTTCCAATCTACCTTATTCACTCCAACATAGTTGCGGGAGGAGGTAAGTTTCAATCTGTAGTTTTTGATATAAACTAGCTGGAGGAAGTGGTCGCTGCCCATGGTATCTTCGTACGTGTCCCACTCGACTGAGTCTAATAGTCGCGATGAAAAAATCGTAACGTCCGGCGCTCTTCTTATTGTATACACGGGTAACTTTGCCGGCATTTATAATGGAAAATTCCGGTTGGTCATCAAGCAATTTCGCCAAAAGATCCCTCTAGAATTATTTTCATCGCTACCCCATTGTTTGTTTTGTGTGTTCAAATCTCCTGTGATGATAGTGTTACCGCGAGCTGATGCTAGATTAAATAGGCGTGGCCGTCGGTTAGGGGGGATGTTATGTATTAAGAGCTATATATACGCTTATTATTGTTAACGATTCGTTACCTCCAGAGATTTTTACATGTAATGTTTCTATAGGGTGCATCGCGTTCAGCCCCAGTTGTCTCGTACTGGATATCAGATTTGATTAGAATCAGCATGCCGCACCCTCTGACACCCTCCACTCTTTCAGACCTAACTGCATTAAAGATATTAGGGGGATTATATGGGCTTTTTCTGTTAAGCCGAGTTTCAGACAGGCATATTACGTCCAAGTCTTTCGCAAAATGATTTAAGTCATTTATTCTCTGAGATCCCATTTATATTCCAGAATGCCATTTTAAACCTCTTCTGATTCATAACGTTAGCAATCTATGCGGAATTGTTGTTGTTATTTCTGTTTTGGCTTTGTTTTACCTTGTCCCTTGATTCTTCTCCGCTCGATACGCTGTCCCTGCCTCCCCCAAGCCTATCCCTCCCTAATCCCATGAACCTCTGTTTCTCGATTTCCTGTTTCCATTTCTTCTTTTCCTTTTTTGACATATTATCAGGGGGCATTCTAACGTTCTCTGTCGTACTCTGTACGTAGTCAGAGCCTTCTAACGTACTCTGCTACTTTGCAACGGGCGCTTACTACATTATCGGTATTAATCGATACATCCCCCGAAAAGAGGTCCATTAGTTGAAACACTGACACATGTGTCTCACAGTTTGGCCCAACAATTCCATAAAGAAAGTTTTGAGGCGATACATTCCTTAAAACTTCAACAAAATGCATTATGACTGCAGATGATCACGGAACTGATATCTGGGAATTGACATTTCGAGCTTCGGAGTGCTCTTACAACCCATAGACACAACGTGCGGACTGTTTCACGTAGAATTCATCTGATGCTGTCAGATACAATAGGAAAATACAGATTGCGTACGTATTAACGTGTATCTAGTGGTCGCAAAAAGTCTATTGGAACTAACCGTAGTTTTGGTACGTAACAAAATACGGAAAATCGAACGCTAATATATCTGCGAGATTAGGACTGAGAACGGTAGTCGCGGTGGCACTTGTTTACTTGTTGTACTTTAAAGTACGGCTGGTTGTTGGCCCTGTATCAGTAAACACTATGTTTTGTACATCGATTTGTTCTCGTGCAACGTCTTTTGAGCAAATCCAGGGAAATAATGTATGCACTGATTACTTACATTTATTGGCTGATAATCAATTCAACTACAGTACAAATGTAATCCGTATTGACCGTAGTTCATAACGTGTGTGCGCAAGTCCGGCGAAAAACGTTTATTTTTAACTGGTAAGAGCTTTTATAAGCAAATTTGTGATGGGGACATGCCCTGAAACTGACATTTCGACCCTATTTTCGCAATTTTCTTTATAGTGAAGGAGGCAATAAATCGATGCAAGACCATATGTCAAAGAGAGCTAACAACTTTTAACATATGAAACTAATTTTATAGTATCCAAATTCATTTGTATACGAGTACACGAGCCCCGAACGCGATCTGAGCAGTTACGGCAGAATCACCCATGTACAAACTATTCGTATGGCAATACCTAAACAAGTCAAACTGAAACATTCTCGAATTTTTGAGAAGCGATTTAAAACCTGGACTTGTTGTTTACGTATAAAGTGTGGAAAATACGATTTCTCGCACGAGTGGCCGGAGTTACCGGCACCGGCCACGAGTGTGAGTCAATTACACGAGTGTGGGAAGTCGTCCGGCACGAGTTGCGTACAAGATTTTTTGCAATATGTGTGAGGAAAATAGAATGATACAATAAATACATTAAGAAACAGTAGAAATAATTTGTATTTAATTGTTTCATATTTTTTATGACGTACATTAATACACGTATACATACTAAGACACTCGCTCGTGCACCAAGATAGTGATAAATGTCAGTATCATTAGTCAAAGACCATTGCGATCTATAAAAATTATTAAAAAACGTTTTGTGAAAAAGGTGGTGTGGTGTCCAGGGGGATCTAGGAATGGGGGGTCTAAGAATTACTGTACAAGTGTACCCACGTAACACCGTTCGTGAAAGGCTGAATCTGGTTGGGTTTTGTTTTCGAGTCCCGCGGCTGGTTCTGCACCTCAGGATGATCCGGAGCGGGGCTCTGTGGGCGATCTGAGGGGGATAATAAGTCACGGCTAGTCTAGAAAGTTCGCGGTGGGGGGGGGGGCAGAGGGGTACTTAAGGCATAAGGTGGCTCATGCGTTTGGTGCCGTATCAAGCGATGGGACCTGGTGGTAACCCCAAGTAAAACTGGATATATTAACTTAAATAATATTAAAAAAAAATAAAAAATAATTGTTAGTTTCATCAATAATTGTAATACTATCAGGAAGTACAAATAAATTTATTTTTGAGTGTTATAGTATACTTGATATTCATCCTGAGCTCAAAATTTAGTATTATAATTGAGTTTCCTTAAAATTTTGATGGTTTACTCTTTATTTTTTTGTTGGGAATATATTCTTCATGTAAAATACCATAGAATAAAATTTTGTATGTGCAATTATAATTATTTATAAACGAATAATAAGGACTTATAAAGAAATTAACATAAGAAACAATGTTATTGTGCGAATTTTTCAACATACGTCTTCTTCGAAATCAAATGGATGACCTACCAGTTTTAAAAAAGAAATGAAAAGTGCAGTGCTTGAACAATAACCTACAATTTTTTTCAGTTTAAAATAATTATTTATATCATTCCGCATGAGCCACCTTAAGGGATAGATAGAGGCATAGGTTACGAATGTAGTCGGGTACAAAGAGAAACGGGTTAAGGGGTCACAAGTTGGGATTTAGGATTAACACCATCCCCCCTTTTGATGGAGGTAGAAGGGGATGCGAATAAAAAAAAGAAGAAACGGGAGTAAGAATGAAATAAAAAAAAAAAAAAAAATCGATATTCAGGTGTCCATTTTTATGTGTATGTATACAGCCGAGCAGATAATGCCGATAATGTCGAGTATCACTCAGGGTAACACTGTTGCTCATAATTGTTACCTTACGTGGTTACTCTACATTAGCGGCACCGTCTGCTTGGCTGTATACATACAAAAACAATGGCCTCCAAAACATATACGTTTGCTTAATAACTAACTTTGTGCTCAGTTGCCTCGCTCATACTTTGGAATTATTGGGTTGCCGCAATATATTTGTTAACAGTGAACTCTTTTTGTTTTGTTCTTTTATCAATTTGAAAGATCTAAAAAACCTTTTTTTTGAAAATTAAAGAACCGCGCTATCTACCTCAGTAAAGTACATAACTTGAATTTTACTTTTGAGCTGCTATATGGACACTAAAACCCACATTTAAAGTACAATGTCATAATTATGTTGAAGCTTGCAATGATACCATTGCATATTGGAAATTAGTTGGAAGTAAATTGAACAGTTTGTCACAATTTGTGATTGAAGTTATGATACTATCCGCCTCAACAGCTTCTCTTAAATCGCTGTTTTCAAACTGGACATACATATACACACCACCAAGGAATCGTCTAAATAATAATAAATCTACATGCTTAGTTGATATTTACCATTATTTATTACGGGAAATTTAATAATGCGTAAAAAATCAAATGTATAATAAATATGTCAATTGCGAAATACAATCTTTTAGAAAAACCGTTGACAGTTTCTTGTCACAAAGCTTCCTCATACGTATTATTTATTAATATAATTTTTGTATGCTACATAAACTTTTGATCAATGACTTCTTTATTTAAAAAAAATTGATAGTAGTAATTATTGTCTATTGTCTCAAGTCACTACAACAATATTTACACATACATTTTCAGCCCTGGATGATTGAAGTCTTTCAATGATCACCTTATCTTCAGCTTACTTTAAAATGAAATTTTAGTACTTTTCTTATAACTAAGAAACTTATAAAATTATCTCCATGATAAATAATGGGAAAGCAAGCTTCATTAACGATTCCTAAGCAACATGTATGTATTACATCAGGTTAAAATTTTTGTCGTACAATAACAAACAGCTCATTTTTCTAATATGATAAATTTGTATTACAACCTTAGTAATGTATAAGACTTTATTTTTACAATATGTATTATTGCAATTTGTCGAAGACCATCATACGTACTTCTTATTTCTCGAGAAAAATTTCGGATTTCGCCAATTTAAAACCAAACGACATAAAGTATGTGGATTATTTAAAATGAAAAATAAAGCTACTATTAGACCCAACAAACAAAAACAGCTTTTAGAATAAAATTGTAATTTTGACATGCATAAGATATTACTAACAGAGCAATTACAAAAAAATTTGAAGTAAAAGATGTTAATCTTCGATTATTGTGTGGAGTTGGTACAAAAAATAAACTAACATTATTTCTGAGCCCCAAATTCTCAAAATCTATTCGATTGAAATTTCGTGTGTATCTTATCTTTCAAGCACATCTCAGTATTTTAACGATGAACACCAAGTAACATAAAAAATGTATCATGATAATTCAAAATTAAAATAAACATGAGATATCGAAAAACAGTTTCTTAAAAATCGAGAAGTTGTACAAACAACTTTAATAATAATGGAACGAATTTTTCAGTAATTTACTTAAATTTTCGAAATTTCAGTAAAACGGGTTTTTTTGTTAACAACAAGCAGAATATTTCCAACCCAGGCAAATCGATGATAATGTACGAATAGTAGCAAGTTTACGTCTAATGATTGATTAAACTATATTTGTCTTGCAGTATTATAATATTAATAAATGAAATAATATTAGAATAATATTACATTTAATATTCCTTGTATACTGTACAGCGATATAATAACCAGAATCATTATGAATTTGCTCTTGGTTACATGGTCAAATGTGCTCTAAAATCTCAAAATTAATAAAATCAAATTGAAAAATATTTTCGCTTAATTGAAACGCATGCTGAACATATTTTGTATATTTTACAATGTATTTCCGTACAAGTTGTTCTTGTAAGCAATATATTTAATAATACACAACTCATTGCTAATGTATCCTTATTGTTGCGGTAAGATTGTTGGGTAACAATTTAGTTAAAGTATTTGTTATTGCTACTGCAATCAATATTATTCTAGTTATTACATGTACCTTATTACAGACTTCGGAAACGGAAAAATAAAAGAAAAAAAAATTTCGTAATGCTTATGATGAATACGCATAACAGACTTTTTTTTTATTTGACGCTCTATATAACAAAACCTTAGCAACCATCTAGAAATCTTAAAAATATTTATTTTCTAGACCACCGTTTTTGCTTACGATAATTTCTACACGTACTATTCGAACATAAGAATTTTTCGCGCTTAGTATTATTGTGATGTACCATAAATACTTATAGAATGTTTCATTAAATGTAAACTCTCTTTGTTATTTTGATCAGGTACATTTATCAGCTGGTCCGGAGACGTTTCTGTTCTCTTATTAGACTACACGTATACAAGTAAATGTATATATGTACATATATATCTTCCCATATTATATAGTAAATTAGTGTGGGGCTGGAGTAATGGCTCCCCCACAGCACCCTTGACCCCCTACATTCACTTTACGGCTATTTGTAACTATGCATAAATAAGGGTAGACATAAGCTGATTTTCATCTATTTTTAAGTATAACTTCCCCCCCCCCATGACCCCCATGACCCCCAATGCCCCTCCATGTCCCCCCACATTTTTTTATTTGCCTCCCCACAGCCCCCCTATGGTTTAAGGGAAAATTAAGGGAAATTATACCGTTTTCTCCGTTATTCAAATCTATTTCGCCCCCCCACGGCTCCCCCACGCCCCCCAAAATTTTTATCTGCCCCCCACTGCTTGACACAGCCCACCCATATAAGCCCCACACATACCCGTCTCCCTCCAGCCCCACCACCGACCTCCATGCCCCCAGAATCCTTACGACACGTCACTCTATGTACGGATACCTTTAAGCTTTTTCAAGGCAGTTTAAATATATGATAAAGCCCCTCCACAACAGTCCTCCATGACATAAGGGAAAGTTATTTTCATTTTTCATTTAATATAGTGCAATAAAACCTTAATGTTGCAAGTCATTTTGCTGTACCAAGAATGCACCACGTGGAGATAGACTTGCTTTGCATTTCATGTGTAAATGTCTGCACGTGTATGTTATACCTTTTTTTCACTCGTAAAGTATAATCAACATTATATTGCTATTATTGTTTCAAATAGTCTAATGATTTAACAAAGACATATGAATATTTCATCATTTAATATCATTGAAAAATTTCATCCCATACTCTATTTTCTATTTCTGAAGAATTATTTAACTCATTCTGTATAAAAATACACTAAGGATTTTTACATCTAGATAATGCAACATGTAATTGACCATAGGAAAATAGTGGCTTTTTTAAGTACAAACCTAATCCATCAAAGTTTTGACCTTTTGACTTATTGATAGTCATAGAAAAAGCTAATTGCAAGGGAAATGGTTTCCTATATAAAACAAAAGGTCAGGAGAATGAAGTGCTGGTATGTTATTCTTGGAATGAATACCCTACCCCCAATTTTCTCACCTGTGATAATTTCAGCTTTCATGTTATATTCAAATAATTGAGTTATTCTAAGTCTTGTTCCGTTACATAATATTTCTTCAATACACAAGTTTCTAATCAACATCACAATGGCATTTATTTTCAAATTTGATTGGTAAGGAGGAAGACCTCCCCTTATAGAATTTAAATATTCCATCGGAAAATTTATGTATATATTATGATCACTTTTATCAACTCCCTTGTAAGTCGCATAGTCTACACTATAATAAGTCCCAGCTATTCCGGGCATTGCACTTAAAATTTTATTACTTAAAGAATTCATAAATTTATTGTGAGATTTTAAGATTTTATTATTTACTGAAGAATGATTGACATTACTAAAAATTTTGGAACAAACATCTTTATTTTTCCATTTTTTTTAAGTTTTAAAAGATTTAATTTTTTCTTCTCCTATTTTCAATAGTAAAGATGGAAACTTCATATCGGCTGAACGCATATTATTATTAGTTTTTAGTTTTTAAATTTTGAATAATGGCCACAGATTTGAAAATTCTATAGTTTCTTCTACTATAGTAATACTATTTTTAACAATAGAAAGAGTTTGACTAAAATCACAACCCAAAATTATTATTGTACCACCAAATGAAATATTAGTATAATCATTTTTTTTTTAATCGCATTTAATTCTAAGATAACACTTTCCATAATATTCAAATCCAAAGGTAATCTTAAAGTTATATGGCTTGTCATTCCTTTCGGAAGTGAAATGGAGGCTATGCTTGTCCATGCCATGTATACAATTTTTTTGTCGGATGAAAGAAAATAATGAATCAATCTTTTGTACGAAAATGTTTTACCAGACTTCCTTGGAACGTCAACAAATTTTTTTTTTTTGGAATCTCTATTTTTTCTTTATGACAGCAATTTTTTGTTCTTTCATCCCTCCGAAAAATAGCAGAACAAAAAGAGCATTAGAAATCCATTTTACCAATATAATCAAAGCATTCAATATTAGTATCTGAATTTTTATCATTAACACTCAAAATTGGTTCAGTTTTTAATCTTTTTTGAGATACTTTCAAAATAGATACATCCTTTTTTTTCCTTTGAGATTTTTTGAAGTTCTGTTACATACCTTTTTGATTTCTTTCTTTATATTATATTTATTAAAATCAATAATGTCATAATGTCCACCATCTAGTGGACCACTGAATAATAAATTAAGTTGTAAATCACTTTCTGGATCGCCAAAGTCTATATGTTCATTTTAATCTCAATGTCAGTCAAAATTTTTCATAAGTTATTTTCCAAAAATATTGCATTTCCGCACCTTGGCACATTACAGGGATGCTTCTTCAACCATTATTTCCAACCTCCTTACCACGCCCTCCCCCCCATCGTGTGGCTGTATACTAAAGCACAAAAAAAAATTTTCAATTTAACGTTGTGCAGAAGATCCTATAGTGTATCAAAAACAACATGTAAAAGGGTGAAAAAAAATGACAGGACAAAAATTGGGACCAGCTTGGCTGGCTGACAGCTTATTTAAGGCCACAGCAACGCAATGAAAAGTGCGCAAGTTACAACCTGACGATTGTTAACTTTATATAAGACTGCATATATATTCACATGTTTATGGATGTACATGTTCATCACATACGTACAACCAAATATACTTAATTGTTTCCTAAAATGACATTAATTATGGGCTTAATTGTAGAATCAGTCATATGAAATTGAACGTAATCTTAAATTACCTACGTCCAAGCACTTGAAGTGTGGTAATAAATTTACTATTCTTGAGTAAACATTAGTCTGATAAGACAGCAGAATTTTTAAAGATGTTAGTCAGGGTCCTTTAGACAATCTGATAAATTTTTTCGTTGATAGAATTTTTCAGAAGTCCATGGTTAAGATTTACCATAGGTACTCACTTTTTTGAGGGTTAGTTGTAAAAAGTTAAATCATTAAGTTGTAGAAATAAATAAATATATAAATTAACTTTAAATAATGTTTGAAAAAAAAGTTGTGTAGAAGGACCTAAAGATAAATTTATAAAAAAAAAAGATTGGAAAAATTTTGGAACGCAATGTTGTGCAGGATACCCTTAAATATATCAGAAACGGCTTGTAGAATAATAAAAAGCATTTACTTAAGGGAGTTCTCTCGGCAAGAGAGAGGAAGAGAGATCTTAGACGAGAACATGAAACTTTTTATGTGTATGAAATATGGCTACGTTGCGCTTGTGAAGCAGACAAGCAGCTGGGGCGAGCATCATGACTTCAGTCACTTGTTTGTGAGTGAGAAAAATATCGACTGCTATCACATTAAATATTTTACAATATCAATAAATAATTGTTTAAGAAGTTCTAAACCACTATAAAAATAATACACTCACATTCTTGAGCAGTTAATGAATGAAATATTTCAATTATTTTAAAATCTAATCTTTAGAAAAAGATATGTTCATATTTCAGCTCACAGGTTCTGAATCGGTCTGAAATTTTACCAGTCGTTTTGTACGATATTAAATAATATATTTGTAAACTTTCATTAAAATCTGATCATTTTCATTTTGGGAGAGAACTCCCTTAAGGACAAAATTGGGCACAGCTTGGCTATGTGACTGGCTACTTGAGGTGGCAGCCGAACACTGAACCGTGCACAAGTTTCATTATAAAAATGATTAACTTAACCTAAGACTATGCAAGTATTTATGTGTTTATGCTCACGTAATAAAATCATCTTATCTTAAATTAGACGTTAAAAAGATAAACCTAATCAAACTTTTCCTCTATGGCTCGTAATAGAGTACAGATATCTTTGATCAAATTTCTTTTTATGAAAAAATGTTCGAACAATCATAAGTTCAGTTAAATTATGATCATAAATATATTTTTAAATCATATTTATAAGATATCTAAAACTTTTTTTTGGAATAAAGTTCCTTATCTCGCGTTGCAGGCTTTGGGCGGATGGGGGCTAGACCGAAAAAAGTGTAACAAGATCTTTTCCCGACACTTTAGGGAACCTCTCGGAGTCTAATGCAGAGAGAGAGAGAGAGAGACAAACAAACAGGCTGGCGCATGCGCCTTCACTTCTGCCGACAAGTACCGTACGATATAGTATATACATATATTTGTGTGTATGTGTACACATGTAGATATAGGTTTACTGTACTGCTGCAGTCTGCTTGTCTGTCTCTCTCTCTCTCCCATGCACACGATAATGTCGATGATGGTGCGCCGCAGCTGCTGGGGCCTTATCTTGAGCAAGTCGAGCTCGACTTGAGCATGCACTTTTGGACGCGTTTCCGTCATCTGCACATGCGCAGAAGTCACAAATTGGTCTCTGCTCATGTGCGAGCGGTGAAACATGTTTCTCTCGACTTGTTCAGGATATAGCCTCTGCTGCTCTAGATCTATATATTGTAACGTAGCTGCTCGCTGGCAGGGATCGCGGCCAACAGCTATGTGTGAATCTTTGAGGGGACGATAGGGGAGACACGTTAACATCTACTATATACAAATGAAATATCTCATAGCCTAATCATCGAATATATGACATGGAATCATTATTTGTATTATCACTCAGGATAAAGAAAAAGAAGCAAGAGTATAGGTAAACTGTGTGTTATAATGAAATCGCTTATCTAAGAATTACAAAAAAGCACTTCCTCTTTGTTCAGTTTTACCGAGTGCATAGGAATATGAACTCCAGCTGATCGTTCGATCAATTAAGGCTGAGACGCGGACTACAAACTTAAAGTTGTTTATCGGCTGTTAACGCGAATAAGTTAGGGAATTTCATAATACGTACATATTCGTGGGGATCGTGCCGTACGACGCCGTGACGATCACCGAGATTGAGAAGGAGGGAATTAAGGGAGATGAGTGGAAACTACTCCTACCATGCTGACGCCGCCCGCGCCGCCGCGCGCCATCGCGGGCGCTAAGGTGTTGACCTCGGTCGCTGGACCGTCTGCGAGGATGCCTGCCGTTGACTCTGTGCAAAGCTGGGTACCGAGGACACAGAACTGGATGTGCAGCTGCTCGTTGCCAGATCAACCAGGAAGGTCGGGTGCGTAGGTGCAGCGGATTTGCGCGCCAAGCAGGCTCTCAACCTTCGACACTGCTACAAGCCAGACGCGGGTCAAGCACGGTAGACACGTGCGAACTTTTAGGCGGTACCGGAGAGTCTGCCAGCGTGCTCTCGTGCGGGCTCCAATTCGGCCGCGTCTCTCTCTTTGCAGCAGGCAACAAGGCGTGCATGCGCCAATGATTCGGTCTGCTGCCGAGCAGCGCGTCGTCAGCACCACGCAAGCAGTACTAAAGGTGGTTTGTGTTCGGAATGGGTAAAGGGTCTAGTGACAGGACGGATGACGGTCACGTGCAACTTATTCTGACGTCAATCAGAGCCTATCGTCTGTATGGTATGCATATCATAATATGAAATTTGGTTTAATACACAAATGTATATGTTGTCGTATAATTTTTAATATATTTAAAGAATTTTTAAAATTATGTAAGTAATTATAACAAAAAAAAGTTTAGCTCACCTGTCTATAACCTTAAAGTTTCAATTTGTTCTAAAATTTCTTATAGGAACGTACATTACCGTATTTAATTTTAACTACTAACATAATCTTATGTTTCGTTATTTAAATATAAAATTTATGATTTTATTGTATTAAACTAACATTTTGCAATGAATAGGATTTGTAGCTTAATTGCATATTTTTCATCTCATAGTTTTATTAAAATTAGGCAATTGTCTTCATTTCATTGAATTACTTAAATTTTTCTGCAAATTTCTATGAACAAAAAGTTATTGTGCGATCAATTAGTGCAGAAGTACCGTTTAAAAAAAAATTACTGTTAATTTTGTTTATAAAAATTAAGACCTTAAACAGAAGTACATTATGTTTGAAGAACTATATTTTTAAAGGAGTAATTTTGCAACTGCCTATGGCTCTTTGTATTGTTTCTATGACGAATTATACACAATGTTTTCCCGTACTGTTTTAAAAGTTTATTCCAATTCCACAAAATTTTTTATTTTCTTAACATCTTTTTCCAGTTAAATTTTTCTGTTACTTTAAAAAAATTGATATTAGTTGCAGCTTTTTAAAATAATAATTAATATTTATGTATAAAAATATTTCTTTCATTTTAATAATTTAGTAATTTTTAAGTAATTAAATAATTCTTTACTCAATTTGTACACTTTTTTAAAATTTTATTTTAACAAATTGTTATAATTACAATCTTTTATTATACTGTGTTTATAAATGCGATTTTCTTTTAGTTAGTTATGTTATTAACATTGCATATTATTCTTTTAAAAATATTTCATTGGTTAATAATTTGATTTTTGACTTACTTTACATTTATTTACATTTAATAATACCCAATTTAAGATTAAGCAGTACTACTAGATGATTATTATTATAATTTCACGCAAGATAAAACTAATTAATTGAATAATAAATATGTTTTAAAACTACACTAAATTAACAAATATTATAATTCAAAATATAACGACTTCTCCTTCGATACATCGCTGTGGATCATTCGCTGTGTTAGCACCATTATAAATACTTATATATTTTTGTTAAACAAACATTTACTGCTGTCATGTATATTACGTATAATTTCTAAATTTGTTTTTTGTGGGAATAAATAAAGAATGTTTTGAATGATAAAATATTAACTGTATGACATCTGTATGATAACATTATAATTACTAAATAAAATACAATTCCTTCGTAAATACTTGCATTATAATTTTAAAATATTCAATTGCGTTTGAAAAAAAAATGATTTTATGCAACTACATTTCTAATACTACTAATTGATCAATATTCTACGGTCTATTTGTAATTTTTCCATTTTTATCTATATTATGCGAGGTATTATCTAAAAGCTTAGGATTTTTACTGTAATACAGTAAGTGTTTTAATGTGTAACTTATTAACTACGGTTACAAATTAAAGATGTTTTCAGGTTGCTCCATAATAAGTTGTTTATAATTTGAAAACAATAATGGCAAATATCTCTTAACTTTTCAGATTTAGGGAAGTAAATAAGGACACCGATGCAATCAGCGGGTTTTAACTTGCTTAATAAGCCACCTATGACATCTAAACTACTACTCCTACTGAAGCACCCTTAAAATTAAAAGTATAATACACCTTGTATATTTTTTTTATATAGTGCAAATTATGAGTTTTTTTCAGATATTTTAGTTTTAATTTGTATCAAATAGAAAATTCTGTATAACTATAATGAAAAAGCATGATATTGATAAACTCTGTAAACAGAAACTTTTCGGTTGATCTGTCCGATTGTTGTAATAATGTATGATTTTACTATGTACGTTATCCCGAAACACAATACTACACAATACTACTCTGCTTAAATTCTGAATTACTAAATAAATTATTAATTGATAAACAGTCTGAGCGGGCAATTATATTTAGTTGTTTGGTCTTAGGTGCTTGGATTTTATTTGATTTGGATTCCGTATTTAGCTGAATTTTACGGGTCTTTCAGTATGTGCTTTATCAGCGCTATAATTGACGTTAACGTTTTTTATTTCTTGTCTCACAAGAGCCAACTTAGTTATCTTTGACGTAGTAGTAGAACATTGCATTAAGACAAATTTTTTCTTTTTCATAAATATAGAAATCAGCTGTCATGAAATGTGATTATTCTTCTACGTTGTCAGAAGTATGTGCTATCCAGCCAACATTGTCTACTTGCATTCTAATTGAAAGTATAATACACCTTTACGGTAAGTATAGTACACAGAATTATATTGCTGATAATATTTTTTATCAAAAAGACATTGTATGCGATTAGGATATCTTAGTTTATAACTGTTAAGGTATAGTTTGCTAGATTTCAGTACAATTATGGTTTGCAAAGGCCTGTTTTTTTTGCACCATCTGCATGAATCGGTAGGTCTGCTCCATTACTGTAAGAGTTATTATTGTGGCATGTACTTTATTCCAAAATCGAATAAAATATTTTCTTTATACTCTCAATTGGTAAATAACTGATCTATTAATAAACATTATAAGCGTGCAAGTGTATTTGGTTATTTGGTTGTAGGTACTTGAGTTGCATCATATTTTTATTTCGTATTGAGCTAGAGCGTACGGTTTTGCCATTACCTTTTTATAACTCTTGTCACTAACGGTCCGTTTTATTGTTCTGCATCTGTCTATTTATTAAATTAGTTGTGCAGGAAAAATAAAAAAATCCAAGTGGATTTAAAGGATTGGCTTCGGCGGCATCTGGTTGTTTTTGGCAATGATCGATGATGTTAGAAGGCTTTCGTGAGGTGATTCGTCTGTAATCGGAATTATTTGTCTGTATTCGGCCAATTTCGGCGATATAGTGTCTTTCGGGTGACTTTGGCCATCTTTGTCTACAAAAAGAAGCGTCCGTTAAAAATTTCTGGCGGGGGGGGGGGGGTTCGCCAAATTCTGAAAATTTTCTAAGTTTTTGAAGGAGGTCGACAAATCCTGAAATTTTTCTAGGTTTTGGAGAAGGGGGGGCGCAGGGAGGGTTAACGAAACATTGAATAAATAATTTTTACGT
>JAPYYV010003379.1:0-18473 GCA_030522625.1 Copidosoma aretas
TTCAATTAATTAAAATTTTGACATTTTCTACATTGATTCGTTAATATTTAAACAAATCATTAACCAAATTCAATCAAACTGGTCTTAAATTGTCCGGATTCCTATTACCTACATGTAATAAAATATCAGATTGTTGCAGTTATAATACGTTGAGCGCAAATTCAAAAAAACTCTGTTTTCGGCGATTTTTGCACATTAAAACTTTAATTTGACAATGTTTCCCACCTTAAAAATGGGATGTATTTAAGGATCATGTTCCTTACACATAAATGAATACAATAAACTATGTCAAAACCTGTGCGTAATTACATTAAAAATCGACCCCACTTGTCCAATTACACTGGGCTACTTGCATCTAGTAATTTTAATCTTCTGCAAAATAATGAAAATCATTGATTAGGAATAAAAGCTTATAAATTAATATTTTAAATTTGATGTCCCTAAAAATCGGGTTACATTTCCTTTTAA
Organism: Copidosoma aretas; assembly: GCA_030522625.1. Classification (NCBI taxonomy): domain Eukaryota; kingdom Metazoa; phylum Arthropoda; class Insecta; order Hymenoptera; family Encyrtidae; genus Copidosoma; species Copidosoma aretas. The sequence goes on from JAPYYV010003379.1 coordinate 469, forward strand.
AGTTTGGTTCTTTGTATTTTTTTGAGAGTAATGCTACAATTAAAGAATAGTGCGTTGGCTCCTTTGAAGTAATCAAATAGCTTACTAATTCTGGCGTCAGAAGAGGCTGGCATAAATAGAATGAAGTGAGGAGGCTTTAAGGACTCGAAGTGAGTCATAAATCATAAATTTTGATTTAAGAAAAATGTTAATGATAAATTTATTGTACACTTCTCAAAGATATTTGTACATAGGTGATCAGGTTTCGTTTATAATACGTCTGTTTTTCAAAGTATATTGTAATACAATGACATTGACAATGTTTAACGTAAAATGTATGTTTTGATTCATACGTCAATAATATATAAGGATTAGCTTGTAACTTTACTGCATGTAGAATATAAGTTTCAAAAAGTATGGAACATTTGAATATATCTTTCATATTTGCGTGCGTACACCTTACAATACAACATTTTTTATCAATCATAAAACGAAGTACATCATAGTCATTAATTAAAATTGACTTAAATCTTTTTGATTACTATTAAAGTTTAAAATATCTACTGGATGTTCTTTAGCTTGCTTTTTTTGCAAACTAAATCTTGACTATGTGACACAATGTACATTAGTAATTTTAGTTATACATAAAAAAAAAAAAATTTACTTAAATAAAATAAGTAATACTTTTGAACTAACTTATCGACAGTAATGCACACAAATTTAAATATAGCATGCAAACACCTATTTTTAATTAGTAAACGCACGGTAATGTTTACATAAATAAATAAATCGCACTAATAAAAATTGTATATTGGAACTTATCTGTAACTTTTCACTTATGCTGCGTCTGGTAAGTATCTGTCTTTTTGGTTTCATCGTTAGAAGCACTAAACTTCTAAATAAAAAGCAAATAATTCTAAGTTGAAAAAACTAGTACTGAGCATGTTACTTATTGTAAGCCTGTAAAAGTTCAGTAATACTGATCCTTTTTTTCTTATCGTAGTTAAAACAGCCTTTAAAGGTGGAGTGAAAGTCAGTAGGTACACCATACATTACTGGGATCTCCTCCAATACAAATATATTTTTTAACTGTTCAACTACTTCAAAACCACGTGCATTCCATATGATTTTTTTCACTGTATAGTTCAATAAGTGTCGCACCAGCGTCTTTATTGATTATAAATATTTTTTTTCATTTGTCCATTTCAATTTTTCACTATCATCATACAATCGGTATTAAGTCTTTGGTTCGTTGACTATTTAAGTCTTTAAATAACTCCGTTTTTTTTAAACAATTTTTTAAAGATTTTATACAAACATATCTTTTTTTTTGTTTATTATACTTACATAACAAATATTACATGATTTATTCACTCCACCTTACGGTAATTATGTAGGAACGCTCTTTATGTAGAAGTTTCCTAATTCAGCATCGTAAAAGACTGTGACATCCTATGCCATATACTCTTTTATCTACTTACTTACTACATCAAATCCATTCATCTTGAACATCCTTTTAAAATCAATGTGCACTAAAATCGCAATCATGTGAGCGTTTAGCGATCCAAAGCACCAATGGCTGCGTTATGATTCCAAAATCACTTTTCTTGCATAAGCAGAACAGTGATGCGATCAAGCTCTGACTGTTCGACGGGACTTCCAACTTGATGTGTCCTCATTAAGTGCGAGAGTATAAAATAGCTTTGCACACAACGACATCCACCTTTTCCCGTTTCCTTAAGCGTACTTCAAGTAACTATAGAGGTTAGAGAGTGAGTTCGGTTGTGTCTCTCGAACGAATGCAAGACTTAATGTTAACGCACGCTGTTACACGCAGCTTAAATTACTCCGGTTCTAACAGCGTGCGTTAACAAGTAAATGTTGGATTTAGAACCAGAGTGATTTAAGGTAAGTGAGAAACGTGCGAACAATCCGAACTATCACAACTCGCCTGAAAAGTAAAATAAAAAGAGCAAGAAGGAAAGGACCGTCAAGCCTAGGCTTCCGACGAAAAAGCATCGTAACCACTAACCTTGTCACGAGAATCTTCGTATACAGTAGATTAACGCTACGACTAGTTACGGAAGATATTACGACTGCGTGCGTGCAAGCAGCGCGAGTGGTTGAGCATAAAGCGTTATAGAAGTAAGTCACGTTAAGAGAACTAAGAATTAGTCAAAATCAATAGCGAGCATTAATTTGTATTAAATTATTGTATTCATACCCAATCATTATGTATGTTTAATAAAAATTGTATGAGATAATGGTTTGGCTGTTAAACGAAAATTTTTATTTGCCCTATTTTTATTTTCATTATTACTCAGTGTAAGAATTTGAAAAATTCAAAATCAATTAAATTTTAAATTTATGTTCATGTATTAGTACAATATCAAAATATTTTTAAAATACGTACAACTTATAACAACGGAGATAGTAGACAGACGTTAAGCTCGACGATAATTCTATGACTTACAAGGACGTATGATAAAAAGTGAACGCGATCATGACCAGCTGATGATTACATATAACTGACTGTGTCTCGCGAAACACATACTAAATGCAGTAGGCCAGCATTAACAATTACGTATACTTTTCGACGTAATACAACATTGAACCGCCGAGTCAACGATACTCTTATAAAACCAAAACGTATTTTAAGCTCGAGAAAATAAGGTTCTGGAGCCGGCGGCTAGTTCTCTACGAACACAAATAAAATTTAATTGTTTGCAGTTCAAATCTATGACGTCCATCCTTCAGCTTAAAATACAGACTTAACAAGATTATAAAAGTTGCTAAGATTGTTAAATGGGAGTCTGTTGGAAATGCTAAAGAATTGTTTCAATGTAATAAATGAGTTTGATTCAGTGGCTCACCTATAACAGAAGCATCAATACATAATACTAAATATGAGTTTCTTCTGTACAGTAATTTACGTCAACGAACAGGAAATGCAAATCAATAATTAAAAATAGAAAAACATTAAATTAAACTCATTTTTAATTTATGTAATATACTGTAGGAATACATACAGACATCTCAAGGTTCATGCAGTCAATCTCGCATACATACGAACATTTGTAAAATCGTACACAGCCAAACAAAAATACACTCATACCTAGATATCTGCATAAAAAACACATACATTTATTGGTTTATAAATGGATAACTGCAGATAAACATGAATACATACATAAATACATATATACAGGGACACATAGATACTGTGAAATGTATCCACGAGCGAGAGAGAAAGCTGCAGGAAGGCCCCTCTTGTTACCCGTCTCTAATTAGGCAAGCGTGCGCGGTAATGCTCATGCACATGCTATTTCAAGCCTTCAAAACTCTATAAATCTGTAACCTACATCTTTTAAACACTTCAATCCAGAAGTCAGTTCATCGAAACAATTAATGAGTGATTGTTCTTGCATAATAACTAGCACTAAAGTTTTTTAAAAGTAATAAATTTATTTAACACTGACTCCATGGGTTTTATACTTGCAGATTTCGATCATAATGAAGATATACATAAGTTTTGTTTGTTAAACAGGCTTTATCACTTTTTGTACACTGCTTACGTACAATAATAAAAAAATGAGCTACAGCGAGGCAATAGTGCGTAAATAGAAATATGAGATATTTGAATTAATAAAAGGTAGCACATAAACATCGTAATTAAAAGAACAGTCCAATAAAACAAGCCTTGTAACTTTTTTGCTGCATGACACTCTTATCATTAATGAATTTTGAAAGAATTCAATGCTTATCTAGCAGACATAGTGATTCAAATTATGTGAATTGAAAAAACTGTTTCTGCTTTCAATGATACTATTCAATAATGTATTTTGTGCGATACGCACACGATCTATTGAAAGCCAAACTTATTCATGTTTTCAAATCAATATAGATTACTCACATACCAAAACTAGGCCAATGTTAATATTGGTCTAACTTGCTTGGCAAAGCGTCAGAAAAAGGTAGGGAAAAAGATAGGGAATCCAACTGACGTTTCGTCCTAGATCGTCGGCAGGATTCTTCAGTATAGCTACGCCAACAATCTTTACCATGGACGCTTGCAGCGTAGGATAGAATTTGCGCACTTGTTTGCTATATGCATGCATGTAGAACAAGCGTGTGTGCAATAAGGGCGTAAGAAGGACGGGATCTCGGAATATAAGGTGTAAGAGTCATTCCTCAACTGTTTCTGCTCTCAATGAAATCATTCAACAATGAATTGTGTAATATACACACACGGTCTATTGAAAGCCAAACTTATTGATTTTTTTTTCAAATCAATATAGATTACTCACATGCCAAAGCAAGTCCAATGATAATATTGGTCTCACTTACTTGCCGGAATGCAAGAAAAAGGTAGGAAAAAACATAGGGAATCGAACTCACGTCTCGTTTTGATAATTATCAGAACTCTTTAGTAGGACTACACCAACGATCTTAGCCATAGACGCTAGCATTTCAGGATACATTTTGCGCGCTTATGTGCTACATGCATGCATGTAAAAGAAGCGTGTGTGCAATAAGGATAAAACAAGGACGGTATCGCTAAGATCGTTGGCGTAGCCATACTGAAGAATCCTGCCGACGATCAAAGACGAAACGTGAGTTCGATTCCCTATCTTTTTCCATACCTATTTCTTACGCTCTGCCAAGCAAGTTATCGCAATGTTATTATTATTATTGGACTGGCTTTGGCATGTGAGTAATCTATATTGATTTGACGAAATCAATGAGTTTAGCTTTCAACAGACCACGTGCGTATTGCACAAAATACATTGTTGAATAAGACATAGTAATTGTCCATCGTTAAATTGTTTACATTCGACAGGTAATCTATTGTCGTTGAAATTCTGCAATCTTATTGTTTTTTGTTCGAATTCTTTTGTTTAAATCATTCTCCATAGTAACTTAATGTTTGAAACGTAATCTGAATATTTTGTAATGATTTGTACTAACAATTGATAACGATGGTCAATAGAAAGTTTTTCTTTGCGCTATGAGCACGATTGTACATTATTCTCTTTGGCAATTTTTTAATGGTTTTGCTTGGTTTGGCTTTGCTTTTTAAATAGTTTTTTGTTTCAAGATACGAACCACACGAGCTGCTGTATGCTTGATTACTTCATCTGTATATTCTGATGAAAACCAATTATTTCGAAGATAGAAATCCCGTTCGACAAAGTAATTAGAATTTTCAAATAAATTGTGTACCTGCTCAGGCAAAAATTGTTTAAAATTTCTCTGTTTTTCAACTTTTACGTCAAGTTGTTGCAAGGTACATTCTGCAGTCTTACTTTTAGGTAACATATCTTCTAATAATGTCGTATCATCTATCAGCCTAATTTTAGCTGATGCAGACAAAGGAATTTAAATTTTGTTTAGTACAATACTTTTATATGCGGATATATATTGCGTTGTAGTGGGATTGTTATTGTGACCATTTTTTGCTCCAATACGAAAAAACAATATTTCGATATGATCTTAAGAAATTTTGTAGCCTACATAATAATCGATAAAATTCCTCATTGAAAACTTTGGAAAATTCGGAGGTCACTGAAGCTGAATGAAAACTAGGATCTTTCATTTGAGTTCAAGAAATTTTAGTGCTGCTCTTGTACTATTACTCAAGACTTGTGCTGCAAGAAATACCTTAATTTTTTTATTTTGGAAGTCCACGTGACAATTTTAATTTTGCAGGCACAGTGCAGCTTTTCTGTTTTAGCTGGGGAGCCAGGGGTTTTTCAGCGTAACCTGAACTAAACATGACGAACCAGGGATCAAATAAAAGCTCTTAGCTCACATAGTAACATATTAAAAAAGCTAATAAAAAGGACCCCCGCTACAATGTTTATTGTTGCAAAGTAACCGTGAACACCGAGAAAAGTATTTTGAAGAACAGTTGTTCAGCGGATGATTTTACGTGGGTATGAAATATTTTAAAGAATTAAAAAATTGTCTTTCCTACCAAAAACAAGTATCAAAGTTGAAAAACGCAAAAAAGTAAAAGTATTACAAAAACAATGTTAAAATCGGTTTCGGTCTTTGAATTTTTATATTTCATAAATATTAGTATTGTCAACAATATGCATTCGGTCCGGTTGCCTATAAACAATATGGCGACCTATTGCAAAATTGTTTATTTAAAACTTTGACGGGCTGTAATTTCTGTCACCGCAATAGGACCCCGGTTAAACCAATTAAAATCGGTAGGTATTAACTAACTCTATCGACATGTCGATTTACAAAAATTTTTTACCAGTAGTTTTTTTGTCATTTACAAAAAACCATTTTTCGTGTTCTGTAACTTTGTTAATTTTCAATTTAAAGTTTTGGAACAAAGTCCATTCGATTGTACATAATTTTTCATGAGTTTCAAAAACAAAAATTGTTGTCAGATCAACACAAGCCGAGATACTAGACATTTACTTTTTTACTTGTAGCGCTCGGCCTAATACATCTATATACTTTAAATTTGGACAGCTATTTGTCAAAGTGTTTAGCTACCTGAGAAAATTTGTTTGATATCGATAGCTTAAATACTTTTCCGGAAATCATTTGTTTCAGAAAGCCCATAATGCGGCTCGGTCACGCGATCACTCTGCTGCGTCGGTAAGGTCCGGTGCCTACCGTGCGCCGTACCTATGTATAACGCTTTGGTGGAGCCCGCTCAGTTTCAGGTTAGGTCTTCCTTGTAAATTGAATTACTCGGCAACAAAGCCGCGTACAGAAATTTTTTTATCACTTCGCGTGTTTTTTCCTGTACTTTCCAATTCCGCAACGTATTTTCTGCTGACGCGAGGTTATAAGAAGGAAAATAACGTTACAAACGTTTAATATCGGTATTTTTCGTTTTTTTTTTTGGGGAGCTTTGCATGCGTTTGGTTTTATTCACTGTTAATATTATAAATTGTCGTAAATACTGTACGACACCACAATTGATGCCCTATTCGTATCCCGGTTCGCAGAGAGGCATCTGTCCCTACTCATTTTTCCCAGCGAAAGTCGGTGAGTACGACCATATTGGTATTAGTTTTTCGTCATGCCTGCATCCTCTTTCGTGACTCAAGGACGTTGCGAGAATACATGAGGAAATCTCCTTTTATTTTTCACTTTTCGAGGTACTAAAAGTTACACTGATGTTTTCGTAGAGCACACCGTCCAGGATCAATCAAATGAATTCCAACGGAACTCATTCTCTTCGTCTTCGTCTTGTTCATCCAAAAAAGTCTGCGGCATACCCAAAATTATCACCCTGTGTAGGAAAAGCTACGCTTTTTTGATAGGAGTACCCAGGATACCGAAAAACCACTTCTCCAATTTTTAAGACGATTAGTGGATTTTTCCGAACGATGTCTGGACCACCAGGGGCTTCTTTCTGGGGAAAGCTAATACCCGGCCAGCTCATCTGTGAAGTCATTATCGATTTTAACAGTTGGTACAATAAGGTAGATAGTTAAAGGAGGAGATACTTCCATTAATCTGATAACTTTCGGGGTGTGCTTTAGACGATCGCTGCGCCCTGTAAATAGTACCCAGTAGGATGGATAGCCGAGTCGTCTAAGGGGAACTTTGCGAAAGGGGCCCGCACGAAAGACTCGCATACTCGGGGCAGGGAACCAGGGGAATTTAGGAAAGAAGGGATAAGTTGGGTAGGTAGGTTAGATTAGGAAAAAAGGGTAGATACTTAAAAGCCCAAAAATGGGTATACGTAAAATAAATAATACAAATACTGAAGTTTTGCTAGCCATTTTTAATTGCCCATTCTTGCTTTGCTCAAAAAGTTGATCTCCTAAATCAGCGAGACCCTTGCAAGAAGGAGTATTTTTGTCTTTTTTCTTATGTTTTCTAATGCTCATTTCCTCAAAAGTTATATTAAAAACCAAACGTTTCCCTTTTTTACGCTTATCTTGTAAAAGACTGGAAACCTTATTTATCGCCTTATTAGAAATACCTGGATTATAATCTTTAGAATGCATATATTTGATACGGGTTTGTGGATGTGGTAAGAAATGTGTTATGTTGTGATCAGGAGTGAAGGACGGGGTAAACTGAATAGCGTACACTTAATGTAAGATAACCTGTCGGAAGGTGAAAGCTTGCACAATGGCCAAGCGTGTACTGTTCTCTGTAGCTCACTTCACAAGTCGCCACAACTGTAAAGAGGCGCTGTAGCGCGCAGGCAAGCGCCTACATAACACCTTCCTTTATTTATAATAACATATTATTCTTAATATAATACAGAAGTGTTACGGCTCGATTAGAAGCTAGGATCAAATCGCTTAGGTGGTCTGATTGTTCAGGATGATTTACACGTACCTTGGCTCGCTTGCCAGGGGGCGCGATCGTTGACGGGGTTGCCGTTTACAATTGCATCGTTGCCTTCTTGTGCGCCGCCCGATTCGCTAGCGGTGTCGGAATTTTCATTACCGCCTCGGTCCGTGTTTATGATAGGGCGATCCGGAGTAGGAGGATCTGGGCTGACATGCACATCGAGCTTTAGTGCTAGGGGGTCGCTTGTTTTATTGCTCAAGTCATGTTTAAATGGTGCGGGTATGATGTGCCAATGATTTCGACAAATCGTGCTACCCTTCTCCGTTAATACAAACAATAAGTTTGATTTCTCGGTGAACCTCATACATTTGCCGTACACTCGCATGTCAACAACCCAGACGCTGTCTCCGACTTGTAAGTCGCTTAGTTTTGATCTACTGTGACGTTTGTTATACATGCTTTCCTGCGCGTCATTTCGTACATTTTCTTTTTTCTAAACGAGCCAGTATTTTTTTAATGTACCCAAGTTTTTAAAAATAGTAGGTAAGCGGGATATAATTTCATGCAAGAACATTTCTTCGGCTGGTGAATAGCCATTATCTAACGGGGTAGATCAGTGTGCTAAAAGGCCCAGATCAATGCCATCGAATTTTTTGATATTTTTCGCGACTTTTATCGCCGCTTCGGCAGCCGCGTTGCTCTTCGAAAATTTTGGCGAACTTGTGACGTGCACGAAATCATAATTTTTCGCAAATTGTTTAAAACCAGATGTGAACTGCGTGCCACAGTCAGATCGCACAACCTCGGGAATGCCGAAACATCCAAAAACTTTGTTACAATGTTTTATTATCTCATTTTCAGTCATAGATTTTAGTGGACAAATCTCAAAGAACCTAGAATAATAATCAGTCAAAATAAGATACCATTCATTTACATGAAATAAATCAAGGCCAATTTTTGGCTATATGCGCTTAGGAAATGTTTCTTTAACGAACGGTTCATGATTGTTTTGTCTTTTTTGTACACAGGCTTGGCAGTTTTCTACAAAGTTTCGCAACTGTGAGCTCAACCTGAGACACCATACAGACTGTTTGGCTCGTTCCCGACATTTATTTTAACCGAGATGACCCTCACGGAGTTTTAATACGATTTACAATTGGAAGGCAGGGGGGATAATCAACCTTTAATTATACAATAAAAAGTCGTTGCAAACGGGAATCTAATTTTTATGTTTATTGTAGGGTAACATGCTGGAGAGAATATCATTTTTCGTAGGCGATGTTGTTGAACAATATTTTTTTAGTTTGCTGCACACGTTATCTGCGCTTCGCTCTTTCGCTATTCTCTCCATCATGCCTGCCGACGCCGGAAAGTTATCGAAGATTAGATTTGCGAAGCAGTCAATTTTTTCGAGTAGATCATCGGCACTTTTTCCGCGTGTTATTGTGGATTTCGCGATAGGCAGTCAGCGAGTACGAGCTGCTTCCCGGGGAGTCAGTCTCTAATATAACGTGTATGCCGATGGTGTACTCTTTGAATTTCTGGGTCACGAAGGCTAAAGCTAGCGCTTCTTTCTCGATCTGACTATACCTTTGCTCGCACGGGGTCAGTGTTTTCGAAGTATATGCTACTACTTTACATTCGGATTTCTCTTCTTTCTATAATAAAGCCGTGCCCGAGTCGTATCCCAATGCGACAGCTTGTATTACAATTTTTTTTGAGTAGTCAAAGTGTGCGAGCGTTGGCACTCTTTCAATCAGTTATTTTATTTTAGTAAATGTGCTTTCTTGCACGTTGAGCCATATGAAAGGCACACTGCCCTTTAGTAAGGCGTTCAATGCCTCTACAACTGTGGACTTGTTAGGGATGTATATTCCGACGTAGTTAACCATGTCTAAAACTTGTTGCACTTATTCCTTGCCTTGTGGCGTTGGAAAGTCGACAATTGCGGATGTACGATCCGGCAGCACATTGATACCTTTCGCGAAAATCCAGTGCTCAAAAAGTCCAAGCTGTCAGTTGCGAAAACACATTTTTTGTTGTACGTAGTCACGCCTTTTTTTCTTAGACGCTCGAGTACAGTTCTCAGCACATTGTCATGCATTTTTTGGTCGGGCGCATGCATTAATATCTCGTCTACTTAAACACTTACATTTAGTATGCCAACGAGTAATTCCGAGAACATTTGAGCGAAATAATCAAACGCGCAGTTAATACCGAAGGGAAAACATCCGCAAATGAATTTCCCAAACGGAGTGATAAAGCAAGTTAACAGTTGACTTAATTTGCCTAGTTTTATCTTGTGGTAGCCAGATTTCGCGTCTAATTTCGAAAAAACTTTATTGCCCTTCAATGTCGCTAACAATGTGTCTACTTTCAGTAGTGGGTATACTGCGCGCTAAACACTTTGGTTTAGTTAGGTTAAGTCGATACATAATCGGACTTCTCCCAAGTCTTTTTTAGGTACCACAGTTATGGGGCTGCACCAATCAGTTGGGCCTTTCGCTGGCTTAATCACGCCGTTTTTTTCCTAATATATTGAGCTCCTCTCCTAATTTCGAGAGAAGAGGAATGATTTTTAACACTTTTTTAAATATTTAGAGACCGTTAAAAACTTCGAGGAAGCTTTCAAGGCCATAAAAAAACATTTTATACGAGATGCAAGTAATACAGAGTCTTTTCACTGCCAGTAATACAGAGTACTTTCACTGCTTCTTATACGCTGGTTCATAACTTTTTTTTAAATAAAATTTTTATTCGCTGTTTATTAATAAATTTGTTATGAAGTATTTGACTTTAGAGTTTTATTAATAACAAGTTATGAATAAATTACTTATTAAATTAAATTATTTTTTTGGAAACTATGAAATTAAAGTTTTACATTATTTTACCGTGCACACAGACATGGAAAAAAAAAAGAGAGAGGGAGAGAGGGCTCTTGTTTCATTATTAGTGAATTCATATACAAGTTTCAATGGATGAATTATATGATTTTCATTGTGTCTTATTCTAATAAAATTATTTCACTCGTGAGTAAGGTGCTTCTTGAAATTAGAGGGTACTACTGTTGGCACATTATGCACGGAAGTAAGTCAACAAATTTAAAATTTTCACTCTCTATAGATATGTAGCGGAAGTTAATTTTTAATTTTCATTTAACTCCTAAAAAAAAGCCACGATAGCTATTAGTTCGAGGCAGTTACTCTCACTTACTTTCATATTGTGGATTATAACTTATTTTTAATTGAAATTTTCATTCACTGTATATTAATTAATTTGTCTTCAAATATTTGATTGATGATATACATTAATGAATTATTAATCTAATTCAATAATTTTTTTCAAATCGATTGAAGTAAAGTTCTGCATTCACACATGAAAAGACTAATTACTCAGTAGTTTTATTTAAATATAGTAAACAATTACCAAACAATTTTTGCACGCTCGGCAGATCAATGCAGACACCTAACAATCATTTAACGGGTTGTTGTTATGCCATAACCTCGAACTATTTGAAATCACGCGATATCTCGAAAAGGAAGAATGATAGACTACAAATGACAATTCTTATGGGTTTTCTGAAGGGAAAGAAAATCATCGCGGAGCACAAATAAAGATATGTTGGTTAACGTAAAAACATAACCTGAACTTTTAGTTGTTTTTTTTATGTATCTAAATGGATTTGAGATAGGAAAATTTAGGAAAAAATTATTGCTTATTAACAAATTCATGACAAGTATGCAGAAATAATTATTTACGGTTTTGTGCACGCATCACCTCGAAATATTTGAAAATAAGCAATGTCTTGAACATAAAGCCAGTTTATTGGCTAAAAATAACGATTTTTATAGGTTTTTGAAGGTTACGAGGCAGACAATTTAAAAGTTTTCAATCGACGTTAAGGCATAACCTCAATTTTCCTGATTTCGGGTATATCTTAGTAGAAAAGAAGTAAAAAATTTCGAAAAAAATAACAGCGGGTTAAAGATATTAATACGAATACATACAAATTATTCTGAAATAATTTGAGAACAACATAACCTTTAAAAACAGAAAAAATGCTGTATCTTGACGGGAAACAAAGATAGATCCAAAATAACAATTTTAACAAGTTTTCTTTAGGATAAATTAACAAAGAGTCGGACAAATAGAGATGTTGTAGTCGACAACCACACCAAATTACAGAGTATCTTTATCCCAACGATAATTGCACCAACTTAGGTACATCGAATCGGGTTATTTAAAATATAAAGCAATATCCATCATATATTCTCCACCAAAGAAGTATAACTTCATACTTGGGTGCCCAAGCACCCACTGTTTTTTTTTAATTTTATTAGATTAAGTCTGTAGATCACGGGTTTTCCCAATACGTAGATTTTCAATTTTTCAATGACGTTAATTTTCCCGTTAATTTTTCTATTGTCTACAAAGAAACTCGCGTTAATGAAACCTATGGTAGTTAACCGCACGTCTCCAGCTGAATACTAATTTTTATCACTGGGTTTAATTTTGTTTAATAATCTATTCGCTTAGCACGTGTTGGAGATACACGTAACATCTGCCCTGGTATCTATAGTAAATAAAATTTCGTTCGAAAAATCAGAGATATGCAACTTAACCGGATAGTCTCCTTTCAAGAAATGCTTCACGCTGCTAGATACGCAGAGCTGCTGGAACAGCTGCTGACGTTGCTGATGCTGCCGTTGTCGCTGTCTTCGTCGCGTCGAACATTCTTGGATTAACATGTTTTCTCCCAATGTCCGATTTACTGATTCGAATTTTGATCCTCCCGATGTTTTTGTTTCGTTTGGTGACGCGGTTGACGACGTTGGGACTTTCTGCTTTTTTCCGAAGTGCCTTGCTCTCCTTAGCCTGAGCTTCGGTTCGCCATGCTGTTGTGATGGCTTTTTCTAATTTCAGATCTGATGTCAATTGTAATCGTTCTGGTACACGAATATCACGTATGCCGATTACGATGCGATCTCTTATGAGCTCGTCTTCAGGATTTCCATATTTACAAGACTCGGCTAGCGTGTGCAACGCTGTCACGAATGCATCGACGCTTTCACATTTTAACTGCAGCCGTGAGTTAAATTTAAAGCGAACAAATATAGTGTTCTTCTTCTGAGTAAAATAATTGCTTAACTTTTTTGTTACTTCTTCTAACGTTGTTGTTTCGGCAGTTTGAGGGAAAATTTATCTTAAAATATTCTCCGACTTCTTCCCCATGACGTTACAAAGCGAGACGATTTTTTCCTTTTCTGGCTTTTTTGTTAAGTTGGCTACTGATATGTAGCGTTCTAACCGTTTGAGCCACGTAGGCCATGCCTCAGGCTTGTTGAAATCATATTCGTTTGGAGGGCTGACGCTTGGAGCCGCAACCGCTATTGTTGTCATAGCCGTGCCTTGACTAGCCTCGCTTTGGTTATCTTAAGTGTTTGTCATGCTGTTTCAATTTCCACCCTGCTCTTAACCTCACTACCGTGGTGCTCTAGCGTCACAACCACGCCACGTATGCCCCTCTCGTCAAATACGGTCCCATCACGCGCGAAATATGGGTACCAAAACTTGTAGTTTTACCAAGGCTACGATAACACGTAGTTTTGCCAACTCGTAGTTGACCCAATTGTTCGACACCGGGGAGTCTTTAGCTTTTGGTATTTTAAGGGCTTTTCACCGGTACAGATTTTACCTTTTACCGCTGCAACCATGTTGTGTTGTGATCAGGAGTGAGGGACGGGGTAAACTGAATAGCGTACACTTAATGTAAGATAACTGGTTGGAAGGCAAGCGCTTGCTTGTGTACTCGCACTATGACGCCCAAGCGTGTACTGCTCTATGTAGCTCACTTGACAAGTGTCCACAACTGTAAAGGAGCGGTGTAGTGCGCAGGCAAGTGCCCACACAACACAATGCATAAAAGATTTTCTCCCAATATTGTAGGCAGCAGGTGAGCGGAAGTATGAAAAACGAGCAAAATTTTTTGAGTGAGGTGTAAATGAAGTGTTTTGTTTAAGATTTTTCATGCGATTGACAAGCTGTTGGATATATGGAGGTAGGTCCTGTAGAAAAAAAAAATCTAAAACTGAATAGGCTTATACAAAAGCACAATTTATACTAAAAAAAAAACTCGATCCTAATGTACAATGTTTGAAAAATACATGTATTAAATTCATTTTTATACATTGTAAAACTAAAAATAAACCTGATTCGTAAATATACTTTTTTCGGATAAAAATCTCAAGGAGCATAATTAAATTCTTGAAAAACTACTTATACACTTAAAGATAAAATATTATCAAATAACTTTGAGAAATTTAAATGAAAACAACTCTTCATTCTGTTTCAACTATGATGAAACCATTTTTAAACTTTTACTTTTCATTTGGGAGCGCGTGTTTGTAATATGGATCACTTTTAAACATTTTCTTATGTTTGTGACATACTTGGCTACTAGGAATTATCAGATGTGACGTCATTTCTTCTTATAACGGTTTTTTTTGTTCCATCTGCTAATTATATTATTTTCTTCAAATTTCCAGCATCGGACGATGCCTTCCTAAAATTATAAAGTCAGTATTTTATATTTTAATAACAAACACTCTATTTTCTTAATACCTTTTTCCACTTCCATTTTTGCTGATACTATTAACCAGTTCTGATCCGTCTGCTTTATTGTTCACATGTTAATAAAGGGATTCTGATTATTGGTATGGCCCGATGAATTCATGTTTATCTGGAGGGTCTGGATTCACAACACTGTTCTCCTGGCTGTATATTTTCTCGCGTAGTGCACTAAACATTTTGTATCTCCTCGTTGGATCTTCTCTGAAGACTCTCTGCCCTATGCTTCATGCTTTTTTCATAGCTCTTATTGCTTTTTCTTCCTCTCTCTTAGGTGTTTGTCTGCTTTGCCATTTTTCTGTAGGATATATCCAAGGTATTTGAATTTACTTGCTTCTATTGTCTGCTCTTCATGCCATTTCCATATTCTTCTGGGTCTCCTCTTAGCCTTCTTAAACACCATAATCTTAGTTTTGTCTATACTCATAGTTGGATCTTTATGTGCTATGTACTTTTCAAATTGCTTTGAAATGTCTCTTATTTCTGTTCTAACTTCTGCTAAGAGTACTATTTCATCTGCATATACTAGTGTCCTTACTTTTCTTTTGCTTATGACTATACCTCTTACTCTTTCTATCCCCAGAAACTCTTCTAGGTCTGCCAGATATACATTAAACAGAGTCGGGCTCACAAGGGAAGTACCCGAGTTGTCAGACACCGATTTTAATGAAATTTTTATGTGGTAAAGTATGAAAAAGTATTAGACAAGTGTTTTTTTTTTATCGGCCCATACGCAGTTTTAAGGGGTGAAAACAACCCCTAAAGTTCACCCCCAAAAACCATTTTTTCTAAATATCTTGGCTTCAACACTATATTTTATTATAAAAAAAATTAAGATTATGTCTCGTGCAAAGGACAAGTAATTTGCATTATTTTAACCAGTAGGGATTGCATCTCTTATTTTTAAGGGGGTGAAAACCCTTTTTTTCTGTAATAGTTATCTAATAAAAAATTATAAAAACACTAAAAAAAAAGGAAAAATATTTTTGAAACACAAAGCTAAAAAATCAAGTTGACTTGTATCGTCATTTTTTTTAATTCTACCCTTAAAAGGGGTTAACCACCCCTTAGAAAAAAAATCAATAAATACATGTTTTAAGTAATCCAATTTCCTTGAAAATTTACATATAGGGGTTTTTGAGGTCAATGATTACGAATCTGTCATCAGATTTTGTAAATTCAAAATGGCGAATCCCCGAATCCAATATGGCGGACAAAAAGTCGAAAAAGTTTTAATTTTATTAACAAATTGTGTACTAGGGTTTCTCAGCTCGCTGATTACGAATCTTCTATCAATTTTAAAAAATTCTAAATATCTTTTGCTTCAAACCATTCAGCTCCAAACTGCTAAGCCCCAGACAAGCCGGTGGCATGTGTTTTTTAACCGTACAGCATGGGACCTCTACATCGCACACAGGCAATGGTCTGTCATTAAAACTGCTCATCTCCCAAACTACAGATAGAGGGAAAGCCTATTTTTTTTAGTGTACTGGAAAATATGTTTTATAATTTACTTTTTTTTTAATATTCATAGTTTTTATCTTGTGTATTTAGTTATTCACTTTTTTATTTATTTGTTAACGGGAATCGCTTACTTTTTACGAAAATAATAACAGAAAGAAATTAGTGAGTAGCGCTAAGTTAATTAGTAATATATTAATTTTTTCTTTAGATCATACCTCAATATATTTAGAGAATCACATTTAATGAGTAAATCAAAATATTTATTTATTTTCACGCTCAATAAACAGTTAACACCATTGCAATACAAGAATAGACAAAATTTTTACTTTTATTATGCTCAATGAATCTGCAATGATCTCATATATAATAATAAAATTTCAAAAAAAACATATCTTGAAATGTATTAATTGTTTTTGTTGATTCGTATGAGTTTGATTTAATTCTTATGTATAATCTGTATGTTATATTGTGTAAAAATTGTTACTCATGATATAAAAATTACTCATTATATGATATACAATAATGATAATCATTGAAAAAATGGGTTGAACATAATGTTTTTTTGCACCACGAGCACGTTATAATAGCCCTTCTACCACAGATGTCGCATTTTATATAATCAGAGTTGAAACAAAATTGTTTTGGGTTCGGTCTTTTCTCTGGCCTATCTTCAATGTAACCTGCTGCATACCAAGCATACAAGAATGAATTTTTGAATCTGGGACTTGACAGTTGGTCATGCGTAAGTGATTGCATTTTAATTATGTTGTTTCTATCGTGCAAATTAACATCTTCATTTAAGAGTAGGACAGTATCTTGACAAGTACGTTTACAATTTTTCCACATATGGAAGCCATACACATCAAGTGGTTGGAGTTCACCTGTTGTACCTTCCGGAAT
Organism: Copidosoma aretas; assembly: GCA_030522625.1. Lineage (NCBI taxonomy): Eukaryota > Metazoa > Arthropoda > Insecta > Hymenoptera > Encyrtidae > Copidosoma > Copidosoma aretas. Next base: position 17,722 of record JAPYYV010003379.1, read on the forward strand.
TTATAAAAGTATGAAAGTATTTGTTTCTGGTTTTACTTGGAAAGTTAAATCTTAGCAGTGACCTCTCCATGAATCTAACAGTAATACGCTTGTTACAGTCGTTTTTTGAAAATATACATATCTTGCCCAAATTTTTAAATGTTTCTTAGTTAATTTACCAGATTTTGAAGCCATGACATGCACATTCTCAGCTTTAAATAAATTACGTTTTACAATTGGTCCGAATTCCCCATTTGTTTCTTGTAAAACTAACAGAATAGGTGACATAAGTTCTTCAGCTGATACGACTCGTTGAATTGTATAGAAGTGGGTTGTTCAATGTACTGATTGAACGATTACTTCGATATGTTTTTCTCCTGCAACGTTAAGTGTACGGCCACTATGTATTTCATAATTAAATCCACTTTGGTCTGAATTGTATACTTGCTTTGAACAATATTTCTTTATAGCATTTTTAACAGCTATGCGAAATGCTTCTTTTTTATCTAAAAAACTTTGTGTACTGTGAAGAGCTTTTTTCGTTATTACTTTTGTAATTTTCTGCGACACTATATTATATCGATGTTTAAATTGCTGCAGCCAGTTTTTCGATGCTTTAAAATCTGTTAATGTCGTTTTTGAAGCTGCTTCTGCAATTCGTCGAATATCAATGTCATGGACAGCAATTCTATTATCTCTTGCTGCCTTGAATTTCTCCAAACATTCTTTCTCAATTATCCTTAAATTATCGATTCTATTGCCATTAGCATCAA